>JBBHAA010002901.1:0-72330 GCA_037953035.1 Aquarana catesbeiana | reverse complement strand
TCCCCAGTATCCATGTCACCAGTGAGATCTACACCCCACCACATACACCTCACTCCCCAGTATCCATGTCACCAGTGAGATCTACACCCCACCACACACCTCACTGGCCCCCAGTATCCATGTCACCAGTGATATCTACACCTCACCACACACACCTCACTCCCCAGTATCCATGTCACCAGTGATATCTACACCTCACCACACACACCTCACTCCCCAGTATCCATGTCACCAGTGATATCTACACCCCACCACACACCTCACTCCCCAGTATCCATGTCACCAGTGATATCTACACCCCACCACACACCTCACTCCCCAGTATCCATGTCACCAGTGATATCTACACCCCACCACACACCTCACTCCCCAGTATCCATGTCACCAGTGATATCTACACCCCACCACACCTCACTCCCCAGTATCCATGTCACCAGTGATATCTACACCCACCACACACCTCACTCCCCAGTATCCATGTCACCAGTGATATCTACATCCCACCACACACCTCACTCCCCAGTATCCATGTCACCAGTGATATCTACATCCCACCACACACCTCACTCCCCAGTATCCATGTCACCAGTGATATCTACATCCCCACCACACACCTCACTCCCCAGTATCCATGTCACCAGTGATATCTACACCCCACCACACACACCTCACTCCCCAGTATCCATGTCACCAGTGATATCTACACCCCACCACACACACCTCACTCCCCAGTATCCATGTCACCAGTGATATCTACACCCCACCACACACACCTCACTCCCCAGTATCCATGTCACCAGTGATATCTACATCCCACCACACACACCTCACTCCCCAGTATCCATGTCACCAGTGATATCTACACCCCACCACACACCTCACTCCCCAGTATCCATGTCACCAGTGATATCTACACCCCACCACACACCTCACTCCCCAGTATCCATGTCACCAGTGATATCTACACCCCACCACACACCTCACTCCCCAGTATCCATGTCACCAGTGATATCTACACCCCACCACACACCTCACTCCCCAGTATCCATGTCACCAGTGATATCTACACCCACCACACACCTCACTCCCCAGTATCCATGTCACCAGTGATATCTACACCCCACCACACAACCTCACTCCCCAGTATCCATGTCACCAGTGATATCTACACCTCACCACACACACCTCACTCCCCAGTATCCATGTCACCAGTGATATCTACACCCCACCACACACCTCACTCCCCAGTATCCATGTCACCAGTGAGATCTACACCCCACCACACACCTCACTCCCCAGTATCCATGTCACCAGTGATATCTACACCCCACCACACACCTCACTCCCCAGTATCCATGTCACCAGTGATATCTACACCCCACCACACACCTCACTCCCCAGTATCCATGTCACCAGTGATATCTACACCCCACCACACACACCTCACTCCCACCACACACCTCACTCCCCAGTATCCATGTCACCAGTGATATCTACACCCCACCACACACACCTCACTCCCCAGTATCCATGTCACCAGTGATATCTACACCCCACCACACACCTCACTCCCCAGTATCCATGTCACCAGTGATATCTACACCCCACCACACACACCTCACTCCCCAGTATCCATGTCACCAGTGAGATCTACACCCCACCACACACACCTCACTCCCCAGTATCCATGTCACCAGTGATATCTACACCCCACCACACACACCTCACTCCCCAGTATCCATGTCACCAGTGATATCTACACCCCACCACACACCTCACTCCCCAGTATCCATGTCACCAGTGATATCTACACCCCACCACACACACCTCACTCCCCAGTATCCATGTCACCAGTGATATCTACACCTCACCACACACCTCACTCCCCAGTATCCATGTCACCAGTGATATCTACACCCCACCACACACACCTCACTCCCCAGTATCCATGTCACCAGTGATATCTACACCCCACCACACACACCTCACTCCCCAGTATCCATGTCACCAGTGATATCTACACCCCACCACACACACCTCACTCCCCAGTATCCATGTCACCAGTGATATCTACACCCCACACACCTCACTCCCCAGTATCCATGTCACCAGTGATATCTACACCCCACCACACACACCTCACTCCCCAGTATCCATGTCACCAGTGATATCTACACCCCACCACACACACACCTCACTCCCCAGTATCCATGTCACCAGTGATATCTACACCCCACCACACACACCTCACTCCCCAGTATCCATGTCACCAGTGAGATCTACACCCCACCACACACCTCACTCCCCAGTATCCATGTCACCAGTGAGATCTACACCTCACCACACACCTCCCTCCCCAGTATTCATGTCACCAGTGATATCTACACCTCACCACACACACCTCACTCCCCAGTATCCATGTCACCAGTGATATCTACACCCCACCACACCTCACTCCCCAGTATCCATGTCACCAGTGAGATCTACACCACACACACCTCACTCCCCAGTATCCATGTCACCAGTGAGATCTACACCTCACCACACACCTCCCTCCCCAGTATCCATGTCACCAGTGATATCTACACCTCACCACACACCTCACTCCCCAGTATCCATGTCACCAGTGATATCTACACCCCACCACACACACCTCACTCCCCAGTATCCATGTCACCAGTGATATCTACACCTCACCACACACACCTCACTCCCCAGTATTCATGTCACCAGTGATATCTACACCCCACCACACACCTCACTCCCCAGTATCCATGTCACCAGTGAGATCTACACCCCACCACACACACACCTCACTCCCCAGTATCCATGTCACCAGTGATATCTACACCCCACCACACACCTCACTCCCCAGTATCCATGTCACCAGTGATATCTACACCTCACCACACACCTCACTCCCCAGTATCCATGTCACCAGTGAGATCTACACCCCACCACACACCTCACTCCCCAGTATCCATGTCACCAGTGAGATCTACACCCCACCACACACCTCACTCCCCAGTATCCATGTCACCAGTGATATCTACACCCCACCACACACACTCACTCCCCAGTATCCATGTCACCAGTGAGATCTACACCCCACCACACACACCTCACTCCCCAGTATCCATGTCACCAGTGATATCTACACCCCACCACACACACCTCACTCCCCAGTATCCATGTCACCAGTGATATCTACACCCCACCACACACCTCACTCCCCAGTATCCATGTCACCAGTGATATCTACACCCCACCACACACACCTCACTCCCCAGTATCCATGTCACCAGTGATATCTACACCCCACCACACCTCACTCCCCAGTATCCATGTCACCAGTGATATCTACACCCCACCACACACACCTCACTCCCCAGTATCCATGTCACCAGTGATATCTACACCCCACCACACACACCTCACTCCCCAGTATCCATGTCACCAGTGAGATCTACACCCCACAACACACACCTCACTCCCCAGTATCCATGTCACCAGTGAGATCTACACCTCACCACACACCTCACTCCCCAGTATCCATGTCACCAGTGAGATCTACACCCCACCACACACCTCACTCCCCAGTATCCATGTCACCAGTGATATCTACACCCCACCACACACCTCACTCCCCAGTATCCATGTCACCAGTGATATCTACACCCCACCACACACACCTCACTCCCCAGTATCCATGTCACCAGTGATATCTACACCCCACCACACACACCTCACTCCCCAGTATCCATGTCACCAGTGATATCTACACCTCACCACACACCTCACTCCCCAGTATCCATGTCACCAGTGATATCTACACCCCACCACACACCTCACTCCCCAGTATCCATGTCACCAGTGATATCTACACCCCACCACACACCTCACTCCCCAGTATCCATGTCACCAGTGATATCTACACCCCACCACACACCTCACTCCCCAGTATCCATGTCACCAGTGATATCTACACCCCACCACACACACCCCTCACTCCCCAGTATCCATGTCACCAGTGATATCTACACCCCACCACACACCTCACTCCCCAGTATCCATGTCACCAGTGATATCTACACCCCACCACACACACCTCACTCCCCAGTATCCATGTCACCAGTGATATCTACACCCCACCACACACACCTCACTCCCCAGTATCCATGTCACCAGTGATATCTACACCCCACCACACACACCTCACTCCCCAGTATCCATGTCACCAGTGATATCTACACCCCACCACACCTCACTCCCCAGTATCCATGTCACCAGTGAGATCTACACCCCACCACACACCTCACTCCCCAGTATCCATGTCACCAGTGATATCTACACCCCACCACACACACCTCACTCCCCAGTATCCATGTCACCAGTGAGATCTACACCACACCACACACACCTCACTCCCCAGTATCCATGTCACCAGTGATATCTACACCCCACCACACACCTCACTCCCCAGTATCCATGTCACCAGTGAGATCTACACCCCACCACACACACCTCACTCCCCAGTATCCATGTCACCAGTGATATCTACACCCCACCACACACCTCACTCCCCAGTATCCATGTCACCAGTGATATCTACACCCCACCACACACCTCACTCCCCAGTATCCATGTCACCAGTGAGATCTACACCCCACCACACACACCTCACTCCCCAGTATCCATGTCACCAGTGATATCTACACCCCACCACACACCTCACTCCCCAGTATCCATGTCACCAGTGAGATCTACACCTCACCACACACACCTCACTCCCCAGTATCCATGTCACCAGTGATATCTACACCCCACCACACACACCTCACTCCCCAGTATCCATGTCACCAGTGATATCTACACCCCACCACACACCTCACTCCCCAGTATCCATGTCACCAGTGATATCTACATCCCACCACACACCTCACTCCCCAGTATCCATGTCACCAGTGATATCTACACCCCACCACACACACCTCACTCCCCAGTATCCATGTCACCAGTGATATCTACACCCCACCACACACACCTCACTCCCCAGTATCCATGTCACCAGTGATATCTACACCCCACCACACACCTCACTCCCCAGTATCCATGTCACCAGTGATATCTCCACCCCACCACACACACCTCACTCCCCAGTATCCATGTCACCAGTGATATCTACACCCCACCACACACACCTCACTCCCCAGTATCCATGTCACCAGTGATATCTACATCCCACCACACACCTCACTCCCCAGTATCCATGTCACCAGTGATATCTACACCCCACCACACACACCTCACTCCCCAGTATCCATGTCACCAGTGATATCTACACCCCACCACACACACCTCACTCCCCAGTATCCATGTCACCAGTGAGATCTGCACCTCACCACACCTCACTCCCCAGTATCCATGTCACCAGTGATATCTACACCCCACCACACACACCTCACTCCCCAGTATCCATGTCACCAGTGATATCTACACCTCACCACACACCTCACTCCCCAGTATCCATGTCACCAGTGATATCTACACCCCACCACACACCTCACTCCCCAGTATCCATGTCACCAGTGATATCTACACCCCACCACACACACCTCACTCCCCAGTATCCATGTCACCAGTGATATCTACACCCCACCACACACACCTCACTCCCCAGTATCCATGTCACCAGTGATATCTACACCCCACCACACACACCTCACTCCCCAGTATCCATGTCACCAGTGATATCTACACCCCACCACACACACCTCACTCCCCAGTATCCATGTCACCAGTGATATCTACACCCCACACCACACACCTCACTCCCCAGTATCCATGTCACCAGTGAGATCTACATCCCACCACACACACCTCACTCCCCAGTATCCATGTCACCAGTGAGATCTACACCCCACCACACACACCTCACTCCCCAGTATCCATGTCACCAGTGATATCTACACCCCACCACACACACCTCACTCCCCAGTATCCATGTCACCAGTGATATCTACACCCCACCACACACACCTCACTCCCCAGTATCCATGTCACCAGTGAGATCTACACCCCACCACACACACCTCACTCCCCAGTATCCATGTCACCAGTGATATCTACACCTCACCACACACCTCACTCCCCAGTATCCATGTCACCAGTGAGATCTGCACTCCACTCACTGTGCAGTATCTGTCCGTAGGATTGCTCTCTCACCCCATTATATTGTGTGCTGCTTCTGTGTGGGTGTGAATGTATTCTGATTGTGTGTGAGGGTGTTGTTCTGTACAGGACCCCCTGTGTGTGTGTGTGTAGGGGGAGGGGGTCTGCCTGTGGGCTCCCTGCTCCTTTTCTCCTGGAATCTTTAAATCTGACCTGCCCTTCCATCTCTCCCTGCATGTTGGGTATTCCTCTTCCTCTACACTCCCTCACCCCCAACTGTTCTTCCCACCACAGCTCCTATGTTGGATGAGTCCGTGGTCACACAGCTGGTAGAGATGGGATTCCCGGCTGAAGCGTGTCGCAAAGCTGTATATTACACGGGCAACAGTGGAGCCGAGGCGGCCATGACATGGGTGATGTCACACATGGATGACCCAGGTAAAAAATAGTCCAGGGAAAAGAATATCTAACATGAGGCCCTCTTACAGCACATTATGTAGTCACAGCAGAGCTCTGAGATGTCAGGTCTATCACAGGTGGAGCTCTGAGATGTCATGTCTATCACAGGCGGAGCTCTGAGATGTCAGGTCTATCACAGGCGGAGCTCTGAGATGTCAGGTCTATCACAGCGGAGCTCTGAGATGTCAGGTCTATCACAGGAGAGCTCTGAGATGTCAGGTCTATCACAGGTGGAGCTCTGAGATGTCAGGTCTATCACAGCGGAGCTCTGAGATGTCAGGTCTATCACAGGCGGAGCTCTGAGATGTCAGGTCTATCACAGCGGAGCTCTGAGATGTCAGGTCTATCACAGGAGAGCTCTGAGATGTCAGGTCTATCACAGGAGAGCTCTGAGATGTCAGGTCTATCACAGCGGAGCTCTGAGATGTCAGGTCTATCACAGGAGAGCTCTGAGATGTCAGGTCTATCACAGCGGAGCTCTGAGATGTCAGGTCTATCACAGGCGGAGCTCTGAGATGTCAGGTCTATCACAGCGGAGCTCTGAGATGTCAGGTCTATCACAGCGGAGCTCTGAGATGTCAGGTCTATCACAGGCGGAGCTCTGAGATGTCAGGTCTATCACAGCGGAGCTCTGAGATGTCAGGTCTATCACAGCGGAGCTCTGAGATGTCAGGTCTATCACAGGCGGAGCTCTGAGATGTCAGGTCTATCACAGGAGAGCTCTGAGATGTCAGGTCTATCACAGCGGAGCTCTGAGATGTCAGGTCTATCACAGGAGAGCTCTGAGATGTCAGGTCTATCACAGGAGAGCTCTGAGATGTCAGGTCTATCACAGGAGAGCTCTGAGATGTCAGGTCTATCACAGGAGAGCTCTGAGATGTCAGGTCTATCACAGGAGAGCTCTGAGATGTCAGGTCTATCACAGCGGAGCTCTGAGATGTCAGGTCTATCACAGCGGAGCTCTGAGATGTCAGATCTATCACAGCGGAGCTCTGAGATGTCAGGTCTATCACAGCGGAGCTCTGAGATGTCAGGTCTATCACAGGCGGAGCTCTGAGATGTCAGGTCTATCACAGGCGGAGCTCTGAGATGTCAGGTCTATCACAGGAGAGCTCTGAGATGTCAGATCTATCACAGCGGAGCTCTGAGATGTCAGGTCTATCACAGGCGGAGCTCTGAGATGTCAGGTCTATCACAGGCGGAGCTCTGAGATGTCAGGTCTATCACAGGAGAGCTCTGAGATGTCAGATCTATCACAGCGGAGCTCTGAGATGTCAGGTCTATCACAGGCGGAGCTCTGAGATGTCAGGTCTATCACAGGCGGAGCTCTGAGATGTCAGATCTATCACAGCGGAGCTCTGAGATGTCAGGTCTATCACAGGCGGAGCTCTGAGATGTCAGGTCTATCACAGGAGAGCTCTGAGATGTCAGGTCTATCACAGCGGAGCTCTGAGATGTCAGGTCTATCACAGCGGAGCTCTGAGATGTCAGGTCTATCACAGCGGAGCTCTGAGATGTCAGGTCTATCACAGGAGAGCTCTGAGATGTCAGGTCTATCACAGCGGAGCTCTGAGATGTCAGGTCTATCACAGCGGAGCTCTGAGATGTCAGGTCTATCACAGCGGAGCTCTGAGATGTCAGGTCTATCACAGCGGAGCTCTGAGATGTCAGGTCTATCACAGCGGAGCTCTGAGATGTCAGGTCTATCACAGCGGAGCTCTGAGATGTCAGGTCTATCACAGCGGAGCTCTGAGATGTCAGGTCTATCACAGTGGAGCTCTGAGATGTCAGGTCTATCACAGGAGAGCTCTGAGATGTCAGGTCTATCACAGCGGAGCTCTGAGATGTCAGGTCTATCACAGCGGAGCTCTGAGATGTCAGGTCTATCACAGGAGAGCTCTGAGATGTCAGGTCTATCACAGGCGGAGCTCTGAGATGTCAGGTCTATCACAGGCGGAGCTCTGAGATGTCAGGTCTATCACAGCTGTTGTATAAGCACAGGCAGGGTGATGTGTGGAGTTCGCTCACATCCTGGCATATCATCTAAATCTGCTTTATTCAAAATCTTTCTGCAGACTTTGCTCAGCCGCTGGTTTTATCAGGGGTCAGTGCACCATCTTCAGTCCCCACCGGAGGAGACCCCCCATCAGAGGAGCACATAGCCACCATTATATCCATGGGCTTCTCTCATGATCAGGCAGTGAGAGCCCTTCGATCTACGGTGAGTCTTCCATGGTGGATAGTGTGCTGGTTACTATACCTGTTGCCACTCTTCTTATCCCTTTACATTCCATTTCCTGTTCACTGTTACCCTTCACTTCTATAGAACAGCTTTACAGCCAGGCTTGTACTAATCCATGATCCCGCCATTCTTTTATTTTATTTCCTTCTCTCAATTCTGTCTTATTTTCTTCTCTTCTTCTCTTTCCTTCCTCGCCTTTTCCTTTCTTCTGATGTCTTACTTTTCTTTATTTCCTTTATTTCTACTCTGCTCTTATCTCCCTTACAGCCTCCCTTTCTCAGGCCTTTCTTCTTTAAAGCATCTTTTCCTTCCTCCAAACCTCCCTCCTTCAAGCCTCCCTTCCTTCCTGCCTCCCTCCCTTCCTCCCTTCAATCCCTCCCGCCTCCCTCCCTTCCTTCAATCCTTCCCGCCTCCCTCCCTTCCTCCCTTCAATCCCTCCCGCCTCCCTCCCTTCCTTCAATCCTTCTCGCCTCCCTCCCTTCCTTCAATCCTTCCCGCCTCCCTCCCTTCCTTCAATCCTTCCCGCCTCCCTCACTTCCTTCAATCCTTCCCGCCTCCCTCCCTTCCATCAATCCTTCCCGCCTCCCTCCCTCCCTTCAATCCTTCCCGCCTCCCTCCCTCCCTTCAATCCTTCCCGCCTCCCTCCCTCCCTTCAATCCTTCCCGCCTCCCTCCCTCCCTTCAATCCTTCCCGCCTCCCTCCCTTCCTTCAATCCTTCCCGCCTCCCTCACTTCCTTCAATCCTTCCCGCCTCCCTCCCTCCCTTCAAACCTTCCCGCCTCCCTCCCTTCCTTCAATCCTTCCCGCCTCCCTCCCTTCCTTCAATCCTTCCCGCCTCCCTCCCTTCCTTCAATTCTTCCCGTCTCCCTCCCTTCCTTCAATCCTTCCCGCCTCCCTCCCTTCCTTCAATCCTTCCCGCCTCCCTCCCTTCCTTCAATCCTTCCCGCCTCCCTTCAATCCTTCCCGCCTCCCTCCCTTCCTTCAATCCTTCCCGCCTCCCTCCCTTCCTTCAATCCTTCCCGCCTCCCTCCCTTCCTTCAATTCTTCCCGTCTCCCTCCCTTCCTTCAATCCTTCCCGCCTCCCTCCCTCCCTTCAATCCTTCCCGCCTCCCTCCCTTCCTTCAATCCTTCCCGCCTCCCTCCCTTCCTTCAATCCTTCCCGCCTCCCTCCCTCCCTTCAATCCTTCCCGCCTCCCTCCCTCCCTTCAATCCTTCCCGCCTCCCTCCCTCCCTTCAATCCTTCCTGCCTCCCTCCCTTCAATCCTTCCTGCCTCCCTCCCTCCAATCCTTCCCGCCTCCCTCCCTCCCTTCAATCCTTCCCGCCTCCCTCCCGCCTCCCTCCCTTCCTTCAATCCTTCCCGCCTCCCTCCCTTCCTTCAATCCTTCCCGCCTCCCTCCCTTCCTTCAATCCTTCCCGCCTCCCTTCAATCCTTCCCGCCTCCCTCCCTCCCTTCAATCCTTCCTCCCTCCCTCCCTCCCTCCAATCCTTCCCGCCTCCCTCCCTTCCTTCAATCCTTCCCGCCTCCTTCCCTCCCTTCAATCCTTCCTCCAATCCTTCCCGCCTCCCTCCCTTCCTCCAATCCTTCC
Source organism: Aquarana catesbeiana (assembly GCA_037953035.1). NCBI lineage: Eukaryota > Metazoa > Chordata > Amphibia > Anura > Ranidae > Aquarana > Aquarana catesbeiana. The sequence continues at coordinate 61,872 of JBBHAA010002901.1, read as the reverse complement.
CGCCTCCCTCCCTTCCTCCAATCCTTCCCGCATCCCTCCCTTCCTCCAATCCTTCCCGCCTCCCTCCCTTCCTCCAATCCTTCCCGCCTCCCTCCCTTCCTTCAATCCTTCCCGCCTCCCTCCCTTCCTTCAATCCTTCCCGCCTCCCTCCCTTCCTTCAATCCTTCTCGCCTCCCTCCCTACCTTCAATCCTTCCCGCCTCCCTCTCTCCCTCCAATCCTTCCCGCCTCCCTCCCTTCCTGCCTCCCTCCCTTCGTTCAATCCTTCCCGCCTCCCTTCAATCCTTCCCGCCTCCCTCCAATCCTTCCCGCCTCCCTCCCTTCCTTCAATCCTTCCCGCCTCCCTCCCTCCCTTCAATCCTTCCTCCAATCCTTCCCGCCTCCCTCCCTTCAATCCTTCCTCCAATCCTTCCCGCCTCCCTCCCTTCCTTTAATCCTTCCCGCCTCCCTCCCTTCAATCCTTCCCGCCTCCCTCCCTTCAATCCTTCCCGCCTCCCTCCCTTCCTTCAATCCTTCCCGCCTCCCTCCCTTCAATCCTTCCCGCCTCCCTCCCTTCCTTCAATCCTTCCCGCCTCCCTCCCTTCCTTCAATCCTTCCCGCCTCCCTCCCTTCCTTCAATCCTTCCCGCCTCCCTCCCTTCCTTCAATCCTTCCCGCCTCCCTCCCTTCCTTCAATCCTTCCTCCAATCCTTCCCGCCTCCCTCCCTTCCTTCAATCCTTCTCGCCTCCCTCCCTTCCTTCAATCCTTCCCGCCTCCCTCCCTTCCTTCAATCCTTCCCGCCTCCCTTCAATCCTTCCCGCCTCCCTCCCTCCCTTCAATCCTTCCCGCCTCCCTCCCTTCCCGCAATCCTTCCCGCCTCCCTCCCTCCCTTCAATCCTTCCTCCAATCCTTCCCGCCTCCCTCACTTCCTTCAATCCTTCCCGCCTCCCTCCCTCCCTTCAATCCTTCCCGCCTCCCTCCCTTCCTTCAATCCTTCCCGCCTCCCTCCCTTCCTTCAATCCTTCCCGCCTCCCTCCCTTCCTTCAATCCTTCCCGCATCCCTCCCTTCCTTCAATCCTTCCCGCCTCCCTCCCTTCCTTCAATCCTTCCCGCCTCCCTCCCTTCCTTCAATCCTTCCCGCCTCCCTCCCTTCCTTCAATCCTTCCCGCCTCCCTCCCTTCCTTCCTTCAATCCTTCCCGCCTCCCTCCCTCCCTTCAATCCTTCCCGCCTCCCTCCCTCCCTTCAATCCTTCCCGCCTCCCTCCCTTCAATCCTTCCCGCCTCCCTCCCTTCCTTCAATCCTTCCCGCCTCCCTCCCTTCCTTCAATCCTTCCCGCCTCCCTCCCTTCAATCCTTCCCGCCTCCCTCCCTCCCTTCAATCCTTCCCGCCTCCCTCCCTTCCTTCAATCCTTCCCGCCTCCCTCCCTTCCTTCAATCCTTCCCGCCTCCCTCCCTTCCTTCAATCCTTCCCGTCTCCCTCCCTTCCTTCAATCCTTCCCGCCTCCCTCCCTTCCTTCAATCCTTCCTTCAATCCTTCCCGCCTCCCTCCCTTCCTTCAATCCTTCCCACCTCCCTCCCTTCCTTCAATCCTTCCCGCCTCCCTCCCTCCCTTCAATCCTTCCTGCCTCCCTCCCTTCAATCCTTCCCGCCTCCCTCCCTTCCTTCAATCCTTCCCGCCTCCCTCCCTCCCTTCAATCCTTCCCGCCTCCCTCCCTTCAATCCTTCCCGCCTCCCTCCCTCCCTTCAATCCTTCCTCCAATCCTTCCCGCCTCCCTCCCTTCCTTCAGTCCTTCCCGCCTCCCTCCCTTCCCGCAATCCTTCCCGCCTCCCTCCCTTCCCGCAATCCTTCCCGCCTCCCTCCCTTCCTTCAATCCTTCCCCTTCTCCCTTCAATCCTTCCCGCCTCCCTCCCTTCCTTCAATCCTTCCCGCCTCCCTCCCTTCCTTCAATCCTTCCCGCCTCCCTCCCTCCCTTCAATCCTTCCCGCCTCCCTCCCTCCCTTCAATCCTTCCCGCCTCCCTCCCTCCCTTCAATCCTTCCCGCCTCCCTCCCTCCCTTCAATCCTTCCCGCCTCCCTCCCTTCCTTCAATCCTTCCCGCCTCCCTTCAATCCTTCCCGCCTCCCTCCCTCCCTTCAATCCTTCCCGCCTCCCTCCCTTCAATCCTTCCCGCCTCCCTCCCTTCCTTCAATCCTTCCCGCCTCCCTCCCTTCCTTCAATCCTTCCCGGCCCCCTCCCTTCCTCCAATCCTTCCCGCCTCCCTCCCTTCCTCCAATCCTTCCCGCCTCCCTCCCTCCCTTCAATCCTTCCCGCCTCCCTCCCTCCCTTCAATCCTTCCCGCCTCCCTCCCTTCCTTCAATCCTTCCCGCCTCCCTCCCTTCCTTCAATCCTTCCCGCCTCCCTCCCTTCCTTCAATCCTTCCCGCCTCCCTCCCTTCCTTCAATCCTTCCCGCCTCCCTTCAATCCTTCCCGCCTCCCTCCCTCCCTTCAATCCTTCCCGCCTCCCTCCCTTCCTTCAATCCTTCCCGCCTCCCTCCCTTCCTTCAATCCTTCCCGCCTCCCTCCCTTCCTTCAATCCTTCCCGCCTCCCTCCCTTCCTTCAATCCTTCCCGCCTCCCTCCCTCCCTTCAAACCTTCCCGCCTCCCTCCCTTCCTTCAATCCTTCCCGCCTCCCTCACTTCCTTCAATCCTTCCCGCCTCCCTCCCTCCCTTCAAACCTTCCCGCCTCCCTCCCTCCCTTCAAACCTTCCCGCCTCCCTCCCTTCCTTCAATCCTTCCCGCCTCCCTCCCTTCCTTCAATCCTTCCCGCCTCCCTCCCTTCCTTCAATTCTTCCCGTCTCCCTCCCTTCCTTCAATCCTTCCCGCCTCCCTCCCTTCCTTCAATCCTTCCCGCCTCCCTCCCTTCCTTCAATCCTTCCCGCCTCCCTTCAATCCTTCCCGCCTCCCTCCCTCCCTTCAATCCTTCCAATCCTTCCCGCCTCCCTTCAATCCTTCCCTCCCTTCCTTCAATCCTTCCCGCCTCCCTTCAATCCTTCCCGCCTCCCTCCCTCCCTTCAATCCTTCCTGCAATCCTTCCCGCCTCCCTCACTTCCTTCCTTTAATCCTTCCCGCCTCCCTCCCTCCCTTCAATCCTTCCTCCAATCCTTCCCGCCTCCCTCCCTTCCTTCAATCCTTCTCGCCTCCCTCCCTTCCTTCAATCCTTCCCGCCTCCCTTCAATCCTTCCCGCCTCCCTCCCTCCCTTCAATCCTTCCTGCAATCCTTCCCGCCTCCCTCACTTCCTTCCTTTAATCCTTCCCGCCTCCCTCCCTCCCTTCAATCCTTCCTGCAATCCTTCCCGCCTCCCTCACTTCCTTCCTTTAATCCTTCCCGCCTCCCTCCCTCCCTTCAATCCTTCCTCCAATCCTTCCCGCCTCCCTCCCTTCCTTCAATCCTTCTCGCCTCCCTCCCTCCCTTCAATCCTTCCAATCCTTCCCGCCTCCCTTCAATCCTTCCCGCCTCCCTCCCTCCCTTCAATCCTTCCTGCAATCCTTCCCGCCTCCCTCACTTCCTTCCTTTAATCCTTCCCGCCTCCCTCCCTCCCTTCAATCCTTCCTCCAATCCTTCCCGCCTCCCTCCCTTCCTTCAATCCTTCCCGCCTCCCTCCCTTCCTTCAATCCTTCTCGCCTCCCTCCCTTCCTTCAATCCTTCCCGCCTCCCTCCCTCCCTTCAATCCTTCTCGCCTCCCTCCCTTCCTTCAATCCTTCTCGCCTCCCTCCCTTCCTTCAATTCTTCCCGTCTCCCTCCCTTCCTTCAATCCTTCCCGCCTCCCTCCCTTCCTTCAATCCTTCCCGCCTCCCTCCCTTCCTTCAATCCTTCCCGCCTCCCTCCCTCCCTTCAATCCTTCCAATCCTTCCCGCCTCCCTTCAATCCTTCCCGCCTCCCTTCAATCCTTCCCGCCTCCCTTCAATCCTTCCCGCCTCCCTCCCTCCCTTCAATCCTTCCTGCAATCCTTCCCGCCTCCCTCATTTCCTTCCTTTAATCCTTCCCGCCTCCCTCCCTCCCTTCAATCCTTCCTCCAATCCTTCCCGCCTCCCTCCCTTCCTCCAATCCTTCCCGCCTCCCTTCAATCCTTCCCGCCTCCCTTCAATCCTTCCCGCCTCCCTCCCTCCCTTCAATCCTTCCAATCCTTCCCGCCTCCCTTCAATCCTTCCCGCCTCCCTTCAATCCTTCCCGCCTCCCTTCAATCCTTCCCGCCTCCCTCCCTCCCTTCAATCCTTCCTGCAATCCTTCCCGCCTCCCTCATTTCCTTCCTTTAATCCTTCCCGCCTCCCTCCCTCCCTTCAATCCTTCCTCCAATCCTTCCCGCCTCCCTCCCTTCCTCCAATCCTTCCCGCCTCCCTTCAATCCTTCCCGCCTCCCTTCAATCCTTCCCGCCTCCCTCCCTCCCTTCAATCCTTCCTCCAATCCTTCCCGCCTCCCTCCCTTCCTTCAATCCTTCTCGCCTCCCTCCCTCCCTTCAATCCTTCCTCCAATCCTTCCCGCCTCCCTCCCTTCCTCCAATCCTTCCCGCCTCCCTTCAATCCTTCCCGCCTCCCTCCCTCCCTTCAATCCTTCCCGCCTCCCTCCCTTCCTTCAATCCTTCCCGCCTCCCTCCCTTCAATCCTTCCCGCCTCCCTCCCTCCCTTCAATCCTTCCTCCAATCCTTCTCGCCTCCCTCCCTTCCTTCAATCCTTCCCGCCTCCCTCCCTCCCTTCAATCCTTCCCGCCTCCCTCCCTTCCTTCAATCCTTCCCGCCTCCCTCCCTTCAATCCTTCCCGCCTCCCTCCCTCCCTTCAATCCTTCCTCCAATCCTTCCCGCCTCCCTCCCTCCCTTCAATCCTTCCCGCCTCCCTCCCTCCCTTCAATCCTTCCTCCAATCCTTCCCGCCTCCCTCCCTTCCTTCAATCCTTCCCGCCTTCCTTCAATCCTTCCCGCCTCCCTCCCTCCCTTCAATCCTTCCCGCCTCCCTCCCTTCAATCCTTTCTAATCTTTTCTCTTGAAGCCTGCAGAGCATTGCAACCATAGTCAGTGCATTGTGGGTGCAATACACAGGCTCCTTGCGTTGTGTATCTCCAGGCTCCAAAGGTCAGTTTGAAGCTCGGCCTCCTATAGACTTGCTTTGCTTTCGGAAGTGTGATCCATGTTAGGATCATGTAGAAAAAATGAAAACCATCAACTCCCTTATAGTCTAGGCCCTGTACCACCAGATGGTTGTGCATTAGAGGTACAACATCCCTACATTAGACTCATCAGTAAAGGTTCCGTCTCCGAGACTTAAAACTGTGAGAAAACTAACAATGCAGGAGAAAAAGATCCCTGAAAAGAAGTCACTGGAGGACCAAGCCGCTTGTATAGGGAAAACGTTTTATTGCACAAATAACAAGGACACAAAAACTAGGTACCCACCACCAACACCTAGATTCTATATTCAAATAAGACAAACGTCTGTGTAAAAGCAGCTGCGTCATGTCATTCCTCAAGCCATACGCCATATACACCTGAATAGGATTAGATGCCAAATACAGGAGGTGGCGGTTAAGTAGGCAGGTACATCCAGGTGTCAAGCACCATCAGGACACGTGCATATCCAGCCACCATTGGTCATCGAGCCCCCACCCTATAGTGCTAGTGCCACTGAGAAGGCTAAATTGATTGAGAGCAGTTAATGGTGTAGACTGAGGGGTGACATCCAGCCACTGACTATATTACAGCCTCAAACAAATCCATATTGATGGGTAGCTCGGTGGGAGGTGTAATGATGTGGACAGTGGGTAAAAGTTAATCAGCAAGTCAAAACCAGGATAGCTATGGAGTGCTTAGACAGTCACAGGACCAATGGTCCGCTCACCCAACCATTAGGCAGGAATCTCTGTTGGCTGGTTATCTCCGTGAAGTTCCGTCTGTAGGAAAGTCTTACCCTGCACAGTTGCAGTCATCCGGGATGCTCGTATGCCAAGTAGAAGTCCAGGGAGTATCGCAGTGCAGATCCACCTGTTACGCCGTAGCATTGTTGAGCTGTCTGAACACGCGGTCCTTCTTGAACGGTTATGGCTCCCACTATCCTCAATATCCTCAGTATGTATTGCACTTGTGCTGACGTGACGTGATGCGTCATCCGTGACGTAAAAACGTCACTGCCGTGGTGTCATGACCGACATGTTTCACCCAATCACATGGGTCTTCATCAAGAATGGGAGGGATCTGAAACAATCGTCTATACCCTTCTCTCGCAGGCCAAACTTAATTTAATGCTGCAATTCCTAAGACGACCTCTAGATGTCGACCTCCCAATTAAACACCACACATACATCTTACTGCTGCCCAGAAGGACTCGAGTGAAAGGTAGATCGTGACAGGCACTTAGCCCTCGCATAGATAGAGGGATCAAGGCACAGAGGGAAGTGAAAAAGAAGAAGAAAAACACACGAACTCTGAACCGCAGGTCCTATGTAAAAATTGTAGATGAATGGACTATGTATAGATATACCAGTCTGGAACAGGATATTCCATGTGGATTCGCTCACATCAAGTCGGCAGGGCAGATTGTGGCCTCCGGTATAGTATTTAGGTCCCTAGCGAATTGAATAAATTCTAGCTGGGCCTAGTTATTGTTATCGTAAGGAAAGGCTGGAAGGCTACATTCAGTGTTCAATCCCAGGGGCTCAAATGTTTTAAGCCTAAAAATCCACATTTTTTCTTTTTGCAGCAGGATGGTATCAAAATCACCTCTACGTGATGGCAGGTTGAGGGTATAAATCCCCTTAATCCCAATACCAGCCGTACTGCCTCCATGAAAGTCTGCAAAATGTAATGCTAATGGGGACAAATCCTCTTCTTCTTATTCCCCTCATTGCCTAGATTCCTAATACTTCTTAGGTGTTCACCGATGGGGATCCGGAGTTGTCTTTTAGTTTTCCCTATATAGTACTTCTTACATGGACACTCCAGCATATAAATTACTCTGGAGGTCGCGCAATCGGTGAATCTGTGTTCTGTCTACAAATTGACACATTTGGCAGTGCCCGCATGCATACATGCCCTTGAGGGGAGGTAGATCAGTCAACAAGTTGGTAGTCCACATCTAGTATATTCAGAATGGACTAAAGTATCTTTAAGATTACGGGCCCTACTAGCAACTAGTTGGGGACGGGGACCTATGATATCGGTTAATGCAGGGATTTGGTTAAATTTCCCCAATGTTTTTGGAGTACACTTCTCACTTGTTTCCATTGGGCCCCACAGGTGGTAATTACCCTTAGGGGGGATTAAGAAGACCCTCCCATCTTTTGTCCATGCCTTTTTACAGGCCCTTTTTAAGGACTTTATGGGAATAATCCCTTTCTCTCAATCTACTATACATCTCTCCAGCTTCCCTATGGAAATCATCATCACTGGAGCAGTTCCTGCAGAGCCGCAGGAACTGGCCCACAGGAATTCCCCTAACCAAATGACCTGGGTGGTGACGGGAGGCCTGTAAAAGTGTGTTTGCTGCAGTCGGCTTTCTGTGGGTACAGGTGGTTATTCTATTGCCCTCTATAGAAATTTGTAGGTCAAGGAAAGGGATTGTCTTGGGGTCTATCGTGTAGGTTAGCCTGATGTTTCTGTCATTTTTATTTAGTGCCGAGAGGAACTCCAATGAGTTGCTCCCTATCACCCCTCCACACCGCCAGGATATCGTCGATGTATCTCGGCCAGGTGAGTACCCCGCTGAGATACATCGACATCTGGTAGACCGTCTCCAGCTCCCAAAGGCCCAGATGGAGGCAGGCGTATGATGAAGCCCAGGGTGCTCCCATGGCTATCCCCCTCGTCTGCTGATAGTATCCATCCATACATTGGAAGTAGTTATTAACTAGAGCGAGTTCCAAAAGCTATAAAAAAAATTAATTTTGCACACCAAATTCAGGATGGGTCGTCTCCAGGAAAAAAGAGGCCGCCCTGAAGCCCCACTCGTGGGTTATCAATGTGTAGAGCGACTCAACGTCAATCCCCACCAATAGGGCCCCAGGGGGAACCTTCAAGTCCTGTAACTTAGCCAGGACATCACGAGTGTCCTGGACATAAGAAGGCAGGGAAATCACCACGGTTTTAATAAAGCCATTTATATACCTGCCTATCCTCTCCAATGGGCCCACGATCGCCGAGACGATGGGTCTACCTGGAGGGTTGGTGAGGGATTTATGTAGTTTAGGTATTATATAGAAGGTGGGGTTATTAAATTCCCCCACCCTCAGGTAATCCCACTCCTTATTGGTCAGGAGATTAGCTTCACGGGCCAGAAGTAGTTGCTGATTCAGATTTTCAACTAGAGTAGGGAAGGGGTTAGATGACAGTCTCAGGTATGTGGAGGTATCACCCAGCTGCCTCCAAGATTTCCTTCTCATACGTGTCGCTAGACAGCAGTACCACGTTTCCCCCCCTTATCACTACTCTTGACTATCGGACCCCTTGCCCGCTCTAACTCGTGCGTTGCTTTTCTTTCTTCACTGGACAAGTTCTCGAGGCCCCGCCATGACCAGTCAATTTTATTGAGGACATCTCTAACTAGGTCAAGGAATACCTTCATCCAATGATGTTTGTATAGAGGGGGCATTTTGGTTGACTTTTTATATAGAGGTTATGGGGTCTCCTAATCCTATCAGGGTCAGGTTCATCCTCAAAGCCAATCTGTTCATCCAGAAGGACCAACAGATTCTCTAAAGCCACTCTTTCCTCTTTATCTTCGAGGGTCACAGATATTTGACCATCTGGTTGAGTACTGTCCTTGTCACAACCAGCATACCAGAGCCTTGTGTAGTATGTATGACACGACGCAGCTGCTTTTACACAGACGTTTGTCTTATTTGAATATAGAATGTAAGTGTTGGTGGTGGGTACCTAGTTTTTGTGTCCTTGTTAATTGTGCAATAAAAATGTTTCCCTATATAAGCTGCTTGGTCCTCCCGTGACTTCTTTTTAGGGGTCTTTTTCTCCTGAATGTTTTGTTTTGTCACATGTTCGGATCATGCAGCTGTTGGGGCTTGGCCGGGTTTTTATTGTTGTATTCCAAAAATAGAGCAATTTTGAAAAAAGTGCCGGCATACTATGAGTTAAGTCCAATTAGGTGCATGTCACCTCCGGAATTTATCTCTTTTACTTCCATGTGACCGTTTATTGCACTCCCGGAGGATACATTCTCCCTGTGAGAGCAGTAAAGTACACAGAGCAACTCTGCCAGCCCCTCCCCTCTGATGTCCATTCATTGAAGCCTTTGTATTTTGTGATTGGGTTCATATAATACAAAGGCTTCTGTGAATGGGCAGGAGGAGGGGAGGGGCCGGCCTAGCAGTTCCAGTGACTCTGCTTGTGAAGGAACTGAGACCACAGTGAGCAGCGTCTTTGGAGAAGTGGAAATAATCTTCCTGGAGCACAATAATCCGGTCAGATGAGAATAATAGAGAGTAGTCTATGGAGGCGTCAGGCACCTCATCAGACTAAACGCCTGATATGCCTGCAGTTTTTACAAAGTAGCCATATTGCTGGGATTCGGGTATAACGGTGGGGGGGATGGAGAATACTACCGCGCTCTAGTCTACACCTTAGATATGAGTGTAACATGAAATGTGGTCCCCCTTCCCGTTCCTTTCTCCCCCTTGTCTCACCTCCATTGTCTTCCCCTCTGTACAGAATAACAGTCTGGAGAGAGCCGTGGATTGGATCTTCTCTCACATTGATGATTTAGATGCTGAAGCCGCCATGGATCTGTCCGAGGGGCGATCTGCCGCCGAGTCCGTGTCCGAGAGCCTCCCCGCTGCCGGACCTCGTGTGAAAGATGGAAATGGCCGTAAGTGTTTGCTGCTTCATCATCTGTCACTCACCTTGCTGCTTTATCATCCGTCACTCACCTTGCTGCTTCATCATCTGTCACTCACCTTGCTGCTTCATCATCTGTCACCCACCTTGCTGCTTCATCATCTGTCACTCACCTTGCTGCTTCATCATCTGTCACTCACCTTGCTGCTTCATCATCCGTCACTCACCTTGCTGCTTCATCATCTGTCACCCACCTTGCTGCTTCATCATCTGTCACTCACCTTGCTGCTTTATCATCCGTCACTCACCTTGCTGCTTCATCATCTGTCACTCACCTTGCTGCTTCATCATCTGTCACCCACCTTGCTGCTTCATCATCCGTCACTCACCTTGCTGCTTCATCATCTGTCACTCACCTTGCTGCTTCATCATCTGTCACCCACCTTGCTGCTTCATCATCTGTCACTCACCTTGCTGCTTCATCATCCGTCACTCACCTTGCTGCTTCATCATCCGTCACTCACCTTGCTGCTTCATCATCTGTCACTCACCTTGCTGCTTCATCGTCCGTCACTCACCTTGCTGCTTCATCATCTGTCACTCACCTTGCTGCTTCATCATCCGTCACTCACCTTGCTGCTTCATCATCCGTCACTCACCTTGCTGCTTCATCATCTGTCACTCACCTTGCTGCTTCATCATCTGTCACTTACCTTGCTGCTTCATCATCTGTCACTTACCTTGCTGCTTCATCATCTGTCACTTACCTTGCTGCTTCATCATCTGTCACTTACCTTGCTGCTTCATCATCTGTCACTTACCTTGCTGCTTCATCATCTGTCACTCACCTTGCTGCTTCATCATCTGTCACTTACCTTGCTGCTTCATCATCTGTCACTTACCTTGCTGCTTCATCATCTGTCACTTACCTTGCTGCTTCATCATCTGTCACTTACCTTGCTGCTTCATCATCTGTCACTTACCTTGCTGCTTCATCATCTGTCACTTACCTTGCTGCTTCATCATCTGTCACTCACCTTGCTGCTTCATCATCTGTCACTCACCTTGCTGCTTCATCATCTGTCACTCACCTTGCTGCTTCATCATCTGTCACTTACCTTGCTGCTTCATCATCTGTCACTCACCTTGCTGCTTCATCATCTGTCACTTACCTTGCTGCTTCATCATCTGTCACTCACCTTTTAAAGAACATTTGATTGAGGCACTTGGTTCATTCTGTATTATGAAAACAACACAATGTTTGGGTTTAAAAGAGAAATATTTATTACATCAAATATATTAAAATTCACCCAGAAAAAAAGAAACAAAACAATGAAGATTATCGATCAATAAAACACGACTTCCTCCAATACAGATTATCGATCAATAAAACACGACTTCCTCCAATACAGATTATCGATCAATAAGACACGACTTCCTCCAATACAGATTATCGATCAATAAAACACGACTTCCTCCAATACAGATTATCGATCAATAAGACACGACTTCCTCCAATACAGATTATCGATCAATAAGACACGACTTCCTCAATCAATCATCATTCCACTATCCGGCTAGAATTGTGTCCTTTATTGATCGATAATCTGTATTGGAGGAAGTCGTGTCTTATTGATCGATAATCTGTATTGGAGGAAGTCGTGTCTTATTGATCGATAATCTGTATTGGAGGAAGTCGTGTCTTATTGATCGATAATCTGTATTGGAGGAAGTCGTGTTTTATTGATCGATAATCTTCATTGTTTTGTTTCTTTTTTCTGGGTGAATTTTAATATATTTGATGTAATAAATATTTCTCTTTTATACCCAAACATTGTGTATTTCATTTGGTCCCATGAAAGTTCTGAGGTTCTTGTTCCTGTGTGAAGTTGTTGGATGAAGGTTCTGTTATCATTTACACATTCCATACGAAGATTTCATGTCGCTTTAATAGAAGAAGCTGATTGGCTCCCAGTAAATCCCTCCCCCCCCCATGTCACATTTTGTCGCTCTGCTTTTTGGCTTTTTCTATACATCTTCTAGCAGGATGTGCCGGCCAGTAACAGAGTATATATATATATACTGTGTAGAGAACACTGGGGTGGTGGTGAATGTATAAAAGGCGGGGTTCCAGGCAGGCGCATGCACAGGTTCTCCGGGGTCCCCCCCCCCTTCACATCCCAACAAACAACTTGCACTCCATTCTTCCCATGTCACGTGACTCCGCCCCTTCTAAAGGGTTTCACCCAATGGGCTTAATCCTAGGAAGTGGGTGATTGAGGTAGGTATCTTATTTCCCACAATGCTCTCTGGTTATGATGTATCTGATCTCAGGGATTGGATGGAGGACAGGAAGTGTTTAGAGGATAATAAAAGTCCTGAATTTATTAACATTTTGTTTTCTCTTTTATTTCCCGGCAGGATATGAATTATTTGCGTTCATCAGTCACATGGGCACGTCCACCATGTGCGGCCACTATGTGTGTCATATAAAGAAGGAGGGAAGGTGAGGCACCCCGACCGTCTCTGATTTCCTGTCCGATGGATTTTATTTCATTTCTATGGGTTTTATGTTCATGTGTAGACCCCTCCCCTCCCCTCCCCCATCTCTACAATACGTGTCCGCAGATTGTATCCCTTCACTAACATTGCAATCCCTAAAGATTGTACTAAAGTGTCTCTCGTGTTGTGTGCGCAATTCATGGATCGAATTCCTACATTCTGCGCCACTTTCTCTTTCTACAACAAAAGAGAGTTGGCCTTTAGGTGGTTCTAAAGGTTTCTACGCATGAAGGTAAAAAACCCGAGTCACACAACCCATAGTAGCAGGAAAGAAATTTTCTCGGTGTATGGCCGGCCTTACTCGTGTAATCGTCCCAAATCCCCGGTACCGCTGCTGGGAGCCGCCATCTTGGATGTGATGTCAGCGGAGCTAAAGTGACACTTTATATTATTCCTCAATACTCTTCCCCCGGCTGCCATATAAGTCTATGTAGGGAGTGGAGGAGCTGGGCCGGCATAGACAGTAATTGGACACTCCCAGGAGAGGCGGGGCTATGATTTTCAAGGCGGGAGGGGCTGTGCTAGGAAATGGCCATTCGAAGAGTAAAGATATATATACAGTATATTGCCGGCCAATAAAGAAATGTAATGTCTGATTTGGGGGTGACCCGTTCCCCTCTCACTGATGTTTGTTGTATATTCCATCTGACTGTCCTCCTGTCTTCCCCAGGTGGGTGATCTACAATGACCAGAAGGTCTGTGCCTCCGAGAAGCCTCCCAAAGACCTCGGCTACATTTACTTCTACCAGCGCGTTCACAGTTAATCCCCCTCCCCCCCTGCCATATATGTATTTATACCCCTGGATCTCCCTCCTGGTGGAGGAGGGGGGGATGGGATGGAGGGGGTCCCGGCTTGGAGGTGGCTGTATTCATCATTCATTTGAGCGAGGTGTTCTTGTCCTTTTTCACAAGAGCTTTTGGTATCTCCCGACCCTCCGGTCCCATCACTTCGCTTCTTCCCGAAACCCACCGCAGTGAACGTGTCCAACTGGAAGGCGGCCATACTGATTCTGCATTGGGGGGAGGGGTTACTGGACTGAAAATGCGCTAGGGGCAGGACTCTGCGTGATCTCATTGGATATAGAAGACGCTTGACTGTAGTAGGCTGGTTTATGTATTCCCACATCTGACTTGTGTGAATAAAGTTTCTTTTCCCCCATTATACTCTGATTGCTCGATATGATTGGATGTATCTGTTCTGGGTCCTCCAATAGGGAGCTGCCATTACTGGAGTCAGAACCAGCATGCGTCCAGTGATTCCCTGGGGAGGAAGGTGAAATCTCTTGAAGCTCGCATCTTTATGAACCAAGTGGGTTATGGCAGCTCTCGTGTGTTTATCAAATGTTCCCTTTAGGTACCCCCCCCATCTCTGGTATACAGCTTAGCCTCTCAGGTCAGGGTATACAGCTTAGCCTCTCAGGTCAGGGTATACAGCTCTGCCTCTCAGGTCAGGGTATACAGCTCTGCCTCTCAGGTCAGGGTATACAGCTCAGCCTCTCAGGTCAGGGTATACAGCTCTGCCTCTCAGGTCAGGGTATACAGCTCAGCCTCTCAGGTCAGGGTATACAGCTTAGCCTCTCAGGTCAGGGTATACAGCTCTGCCTCTCAGGTCAGGGTATACAGCTCAGCCTCTCAGGTCAGGGTATACAGCTCTGCCTCTCAGGTCAGGGTATACAGCGCAGCCTCTCAGGTCAGGGTATACAGCTCTGCCTCTCAGGTCAGGGTATACAGCTCAGCCTCTCAGGTCAGGGTATACAGCTCTGCCTCTCAGGTCAGGGTATACAGCTCTGCCTCTCAGGTCAGGGTGTACAGCTCTGCCTCTCAGGTCAGGGTATACAGCTCAGCCTCTCAGGTCAGGGTATACAGCTCAGCCTCTCAGGTCAGGGTATACAGCTCAGCCTCTCAGGTCAGGGTATACAGCTCAGCCTCTCAGGTCAGGGTATACGGCTCAGCCTCTCAGGTCAGGGTATACGGCTCAGCCTCTCAGGTCAGGGTATACGGCTCTGCCTCTCAGGTCAGGGTATACAGCTCTGCCTCTCAGGTCAGGGTATACAGCTCTGCCTCTCAGGTCAGGGTATACAGCTCTGCCTCTCAGGTCAGGGTATACGGCTCTGCTTCTCAGGTCAGGGTATACAGCTCAGCCTCTCAGGTCAGGGTATACAGCTCAGCCTCTCAGGTCAGGGTATACAGCTCTGCCTCTCAGGTCAGGGTATACAGCTCTGCCTCTCAGGTCAGGGTATACAGCTCAGCCTCTCAGGTCAGGGTATACAGCTCAGCCTCTCAGGTCAGGGTATACAGCTCAGCCTCTCAGGTCAGGGTATACAGCTCAGCCTCTCAGGTCAGGGTATACAGCTCTGCCTCTCAGGACAGGGTGTACAGCTCTGCCTCTCAGGTCAGGGTATACAGCTCTGCCTCTCAGGACAGGGTGTACAGCTCTGCCTCTCAGGTCAGGGTGTACAGCTCTGCCTCTCAGGTCAGGGTATACAGCTCTGCCTCTCAGGACAGGGTGTACAGCTCTGCCTCTCAGGTCAGGGTATACAGCTCTGCCTCTCAGGTCAGGGTATACAGCTCAGCCTCTCAGGTCAGGGTATACAGCTCAGCCTCTCAGGTCAGGGTATACAGCTCAGCCTCTCAGGTCAGGGTATACAGCTCAGCCTCTCAGGTCAGGGTATACAGCTCAGCCTCTCAGGTCAGGGTATACAGCTCTGCCTCTCAGGTCAGGGTATACAGCTCTGCCTCTCAGGTCAGGGTATACAGCTCTGCCTCTCAGTCAGGGTATACAGCTCAGCCTCTCAGGTCAGGGTATACAGCTCAGCCTCTCAGGTTAGGGTATACAGCTCTGCCTCTCAGGTTAGGGTATACAGCTCTGCCTCTCAGGTCAGGGTATACAGCTCTGCCTCTCAGGTCAGGGTATACAGCTCAGCCTCTCAGGTTAGGGTATACAGCTCTGCCTCTCAGGTCAGGGTATACAGCTCTGCCTCTCAGGTTAGGGTATACAGCTCTGCCTCTCAGGTCAGGGTATACAGCTCTGCCTCTCAGGTCAGGGTATACAGCTCTGCCTCTCAGGTCAGGGTATACAGCTCTGCCTCTCAGGTCAGGGTATACAGCTCTGCCTCTCAGGTCAGGGTATACAGCTCTGCCTCTCAGGTCAGGGTATACAGCTCTGCCTCTCAGGTCAGGGTATACAGCTCTGCCTCTCAGGTCAGGGTATACAGCTCTGCCTCTCAGGTCAGGGTATACAGCTCTGCCTCTCAGGTCAGGGTATACAGCTCTGCCTCTCAGGTCAGGGTATACAGCTCAGCCTCTCAGTCAGGGTATACAGGTATACATCATCTGTCCTGTATACAGCTAGCTATATACATCCACCTTTCTTCCTATATGTAGAGACCTTCCTCCATCACTGACTGCAGATATACATCATCTGTCCTGTATACAGCTATATATACAGTAACAGGAATGATGATGTATATCTGCCGTCAGTGATGATTACGGAAGGTCTCTATATACAGGAAGGAAGAAGGTGAGTGTATATAGCTATATACACTACACAGGACAGATGTGCTCACTAACACCCTGTTGCTCCAGTGCTTAGTCCAGCCAGGCACCACTCATCCTCCTTGGCCTTGGCCCAGTCTTCGGTGTGCACTGTCTGAGTGGAGAATGAGTGAGAGTCGATCAGGGAAGTGTGTGCGGAGTGGAGGGGCGGATCGCGGTTATCAGGAGGGAGAGACCGAGTCTCGCGGAGCACTGCTGGAGATGAGGGACTCTCCTAGCTGCCAGGGGAAGAACTCCTCCAGTGAGAGTGGGGGGGCAGCAAAGGGAAAGGAAAGACAGATTCTGGTGGTAGGGGACTCAATTCTTAGAAGGACAGAGAGGGCAATCTGTAACCAAGACCTGAAGCGCCGAACAGTATGTTGTCTACCGGGCGCTCGGGTTCGGCACATCACGGATCTTGTGGACAGATTACTGGGAGGGGCTGGGGAAGACCCGGCTGTCATGGTGCACGTTGGCACCAATGACAAAGTCAGAGGCAGATGGAGTGTCCTAAAGAACGATTTTAGGGACTTAGGAGCTAAATTGAGGAAAAGGACCTCCAAGGTAGTGTTCTCAGGAATACTACCGGTACATCGAGCCACACCAGAGAGGCAGAGGGAGATTAGGGAAGTAAACAAGTGGCTGAAGAGCTGGTGTAGTAAGGAGGGGTTTGGGTTCCTGGAGGACTGGGCCGACTTCTCAGTCAGTAACCGGTACTATAGAAGGGACGGACTGCACCTAAATGAGGAGGGTGCAGATCTGCTGGGAATGAAGATGGCCAAAAAGTTAGAGGGGTTTTTAAACTAGGCGATGGGGGAGAGGGTCCAGAGACAGTGATAGATAGCGCGGAAGATATTCCAGAGGGTAGTGTTGGGGGCATTAGTGGTAGGTTAACCAAAGCACAAAAACACAAGGTGAGTATAGTAGCAAGTCCAAGTTGCAATCTTGAAACACCCAATACGAGGACAATATGCGACCGGTCTAAACTATGTGGCATGTTCACCAATGCCAGGAGCATGGCGGACAAGATGGGTGAACTAGAGATACTGTTGTACAAGGAGGATTTGGATTTTGTGGGAATTTCAGAGACCTGGTTCAACAGCTCTCATGATTGGCTGGCAAACATTCAAGGGTATACCCTATACCGCAAGGACAGAGAGGGTAAAAAAGGGGGAGGGGTATGCCTATATATCAAGAATAATGTACAAGCGAATGTGAGAGATGACATCACTGAGGGGGCTAGGCAGGAGGTGGAATCTTTATGGGTAGAGCTCCAAAGGGATGAAGCTAAGGGGAAAATAATACTGGGAGTATGCTATAGGCCCCCTAACCTGAGGGAGGAAGTGGAGACGGATCTCCTATCACAAATTGGATTAGCAGCAAGGATGGGAAGTGTTATCATAATGGGTGATTTTAATTATTCAGACATAGACTGGGCGGAGGGAACCGCGCATTCATTTAAGGCTCGCCAGTTCCTTAGTGTCTTGCAGGACAATTTTATGGGTCAGATGGTAGATGCACCAACTAGAAATAAAACATTACTAGATCTACTGATTACCAACAATACAGACCTGATAACAGATGTGGAAATACGGGGCAATTTAGGTAACAGCGATCACAGGTCAATTAGTTTCAGTATAAATCACACAAATAGGAAACATGAAGGGAACACAAAGACACTGAATTTCAAAAGAGCCAACTTCCCTAAACTACAAACCTTGCTAAAAGGCATAAATTGGGATAAAATATTAGGAACAAAGAATACGGAGGAGAGATGGGTTTGCTTTACGAGTATATTAAATAAGGGCATTAGCCAATGTATCCCATTGGGTAATAAATTTAAAAGAGCGAACAAACATCCTGGATGGCTTAACTCCAATGTAAAAATGCATATAAAAGCAAAGGAGAAGGCCTTCAAAAAATACAAGGTTGAGGGATCATCCTCAGCATTCAGAATTTATAAAGAATGCAATAAGAAATGTAAGGGTGCAATTAGGATGGCTAAGATAGAACATGAAAGACACATAGCGGAGGAGAGCAAAAAAAATCCCAAGAAATTCTTTAAGTATGTAAACAGTAAAAAAGGGAGGACAGACCATATTGGCCCCATAAAGAATGAGGAAGGACATCTGGTTACAAAGGATGGGGACATGGCGAAGGTATTGAATTTATTCTTCTCCTCAGTCTTCACGAGTGAATCGGGGGGCTTCAGTAACCAAAACTGCAGTGTTTATCCTCATGACACAACACAGGAAGCACCTACATGGTTAACAGAGGACGGAATTAAAATTAGACTTGAGAAACTTAACATTAATAAATCACCGGGACCAGATGGCTTGCATCCGAGGGTACTTAGGGAACTCAGTCAGGTGATTGCCAGACCGTTGTTCCTAATTTTTACAGACAGTCTATTGACTGGAATGGTACCAGCTGATTGGAGAAAAGCCAATGTAGCACCAATATTTAAAAAGGGCCCAAAATACATCCCTGGGAATTACAGACCAGTTAGCCTAACATCAATAGTATGTAAACTCTTGGAGGGGATGATAAGGGACTATATACAAGATTTTAGTAATAAGAATGATATCATTAGCAGTAATCGGCATGGATTCATGAAGAATCGTTCTTGCCAAACCAATCTATTAACCTTCTGTGAGGAGGTGAGTTGCCATCTAGATAAAGGAAGGCCCGTAGACGTGGTGTATCTGGATTTTGCAAAAGCATTTGACACAGTTCCCCATAAACGTTTACTGTACAAAATAAGGTGCGTTGGCATGGACCATAGGGTGAGTACATGGATTGAAAACTGGCTACAAGGGCGAGTTCAGAGGGTGGTGATAAATGGGGAGTACTCAGAATGGTCAGGGGTGGGTAGTGGGGTTCCCCAGGGTTCTGTGCTGGGACCAATCCTATTTAATTTGTTTATAAATGATCTGGAGGATGGGATAAACAGTTCAATCTCTGTATTTGCAGACGATACTAAGCTAAGCAGGGCAATAACTTCTCCGCAGGATGTGGAAACCTTGCAAAAAGATCTGAACAAATGAATGGGGGAGGGGCGACTACATGGCAAATGAGGTTCAATGTAGAAAAATGTAAAATAATGCATTTGGGTGGTAAAAATCTGAATGCAATCTATAGACTGGGGGGAGAACCTCTGGGGGGATCTAGGATGGAAAAGGACCTGGGGGTCCTAGTAGATGATAGGCTCAGCAATGACATGCAATGCCAAGCTGCTGCTAACAAAGCAAACAGAATATTGGCATTAAAAGGGGGATCAACTCCAGAGATAAAACGATAATTCTCCCGCTCTACAAGACTCTGGTCCGGCCGCACCTGGAGTATGCTGTCCAGTTCTGGGCACCAGTCCTCAGGAAGGATGTACTGGAAATGGAGCGACTACAAAGAAGGGCAACAAAGCTAATAAAGGGTCTGGAGGATCTTAGTTATGAGGAAAGGTTGTGAGCTCTGAACTTATTCTCTCTGGAGAAGAGACGCTTGAGAGGGGATATGATTTCAATTTATAAATACCGGACTGGTGACCCCACAATATATAAATACCGGACTGGTGACCCCACAATATACAAATACTGGACTGGTGACCCCACAATATATAAATACCGGACTGGTGACCCCACAATATACAAATACCGGACTGGTGACCCCACAATATATAAATACCGGACTGGTGACCCCACAATATACAAATACCGGACTGGTGACCCCACAATATATAAATACCGGACTGGTGACCCCACAATATATAAATACCGGACTGGTGACCCCACAATATATAAATACCGGACTGGTGACCCCACAATATATAAATACCGGACTGGTGACCCCACAATATACAAATACCGGACTGGTGACCCCACAATATATAAATACCGGACTGGTGACCCCACAATATATAAATACCGGACTGGTGACCCCACAATATATAAATACCGGACTGGTGACCCCACAATATATAAATACTGGACTGGTGACCCCACAATAGGGAGAAAACTTTTTCGCAGAAGAGAGTTTAATAAGACTCGTGGCCACTCATTACAATTAGAAGAAAAGAGGTTTAACCTTAAAGGGGTTGTAAAGGTAAAAATTTTTTCACCTTAATGCATTCTATGCATTAAGGTGAAAAAACTTTTGACAGTACCGCCGCCCCCAGGCCCCCCGTTTTACTTACCTGACGCCTCGAATCTTCGCTCCTCGTCCTCGTCAGCTTCATTGCAGCTCAGCCTGGCCGCTGATTGGCTGCAGTGGATGGATTGAAAGCAGTGCAGCCATTGGCTCGCGCTGCTGTCAATCACATCCGATGATGCGGCGCGCCGGGGGGCGGGGCCGAGTGATACAGCGAGCGGCTATAGCCGCCGGCTGTATCACGGGAGCGCGCCCGCAAGCACTCACCACCGTGCGAGGGAGCTCGCATGAAGGTGGTAAATGCTTGCGGGGAGGAGCTGAAACAGCCGCCGAGGGACCCCAGAAGAGCAGGTTCGGGGCCACTCTGTGCAGAACAAGCTGCACAGTGAAGGTAAGTATAACATGTTTGTTATTTTTAAAAAAAAAAAAAAATAACTTTACAACCCCTTTAAACTACGTAGAGGGTTCTTTACTGTAAGAGCGGCAAGGATGTGGAATTCCCTTCCACAGGCGGTGGTCTCAGCGGGGAGCATTGATAGCTTCAAGAAACTATTAGATAATCACCTGAATGACCGCAATATACAGGGATATACAATGTAATATGACATATAATCACACAACATACAGAGATATATAATGTAATATGACATATAATCACACAACATACAGAGATATGTAATGTAATACTGACATATAATCACACAACATACAGAGATATGTAATGTAATACTGACACATAATCACACAACATACAGGGATATGTAATGTAATATGACATATAATCACACAACATACAGGGATATGTAATGTAATATGACATATAATCACACAACATATAGAGATATATAATGTAATATGACATATAATCACACAACATACAGAGATATATAATGTAATATGACATATAATCACACAACATACAGAGATATATAATGTAATATGACATATAATCACACAACATACAGAGATATATAATGTAATATGACATATAATCACACAACATACAGGATATATAATGTAATATGACATATAATCACACAACATACAGGATATATAATGTAATATGACATATAATCACACAACATACAGAGATATATAATGTAATATGACATATAATCACACAACATACAGGATATATAATGTAATATGACATATAATCACACAACATACAGAGATATATAATGTAATATGACATATAATCACACAACATACAGAGATATATAATGTAATATGACATATAATCACACAACATACAGAGATATATAATGTAATATGACATATAATCACACAACATACAGAGATATATAATGTAATATGACATATAATCACACAACATACAGAGATATATAATGTAATATGACATATAATCACACAACATACAGAGATATATAATGTAATATGACATATAATCACACAACATACAGAGATATATAATGTAATATGACATATAATCACACAACATACAGAGATATATAATGTAATATGACATATAATCACACAACATACAGGATATATAATGTAATATGACATATAATCACACAACATACAGAGATATATAATGTAATATGACATATAATCACACAACATACAGAGATATATAATGTAATATGACATATAATCACACAACATACAGAGATATATAATGTAATATGACATATAATCACACAACATACAGAGATATATAATGTAATATGACATATAATCACACAACATACAGGATATATAATGTAATATGACATATAATCACACAACATACAGGATATATAATGTAATATGACATATAATCACACAACATACAGAGATATATAATATAATATGACATATAATCACACAACATACAGAGATATATAATGTAATATGACATATAATCACACAACATACAGGATATATAATGTAATATGACATATAATCACACAACATACAGAGATATATAATGTAATATGACATATAATCACACAACATACAGAGATATACAATGTAATATGACATATAATCACACAACATACAGAGATATATAATGTAATATGACATATAATCACACAACATACAGAGATATATAATGTAATATGACATATAATCACACAACATACAGAGATATATAATGTAATATGACATATAATCACACAACATACAGGATATATAATGTAATATGACATATAATCACACAACATACAGGGATATATAATGTAATATGACATATAATCACACAACATACAGAGATATATAATGTAATATGACAT
This sequence comes from Aquarana catesbeiana, assembly GCA_037953035.1. Taxonomy (NCBI): domain Eukaryota; kingdom Metazoa; phylum Chordata; class Amphibia; order Anura; family Ranidae; genus Aquarana; species Aquarana catesbeiana. The sequence goes on along the minus strand of JBBHAA010002901.1, from coordinate 39,607 downwards.
ATAATCACACAACATACAGAGATATACAATGTAATATGACATATAATCACACAACATACAGAGATATATAATGTAATATGACATATAATCACACAACATACAGAGATATATAATGTAATACTGACATATAATCACACAACATACAGAGATATATAATGTAATATGACATATAATCACACAACATACAGAGATATATAATGTAATATGACATATAATCACACAACATACAGAGATATATAATGTAATATGACATATAATCACACAACATACAGAGATATATAATGTAATATGACATATAATCACACAACATACAGAGATATATAATGTAATATGACATATAATCACACAACATACAGGATATATAATGTAATATGACATATAATCACACAATATACAGGATATATAATGTAATATGACATATAATCACACAACATACAGAGATATATAATGTAATATGACATATAATCACACAATATACAGGATATATAATGTAATATGACATATAATCACACAATATACAGGATATATAATGTAATATGACATATAATCACACAACATACAGAGATATATAATATAATATGACATATAATCACACAACATACAGAGATATATAATGTAATATGACATATAATCACACAACATACAGAGATATATAATGTAATATGACATATAATCACACAATATACAGGATATATAATGTAATATGACATATAATCACACAACATACAGAGATATATAATGTAATATGACATATAATCACACAACATACAGAGATATATAATGTAATATGACATATAATCACACAACATACAGAGATATATAATGTAATATGACATATAATCACACAACATACAGAGATATATAATGTAATATGACATATAATCACACAATATACAGGGATATATAATGTAATATGACATATAATCACACAACATACAGAGATATATAATGTAATATGACATATAATCACACAACATACAGAGATATATAATGTAATATGACATATAATCACACAACATACAGAGATATACAATGTAATATGACATATAATCACACAACATACAGAGATATATAATGTAATATGACATATAATCACACAACATACAGGATATATAATGTAATACTGACATATAATCACACACATAGGTTGGACTTGATGGACTTGTGTCTTTTTTCATCCTCACCTTCTATGTAACTTAAATGAGCCTTTCCTTGCCTGGAATCACGACGCTCAGCTGAGCTCAGGCCTTCCTAATCCACCACGCCTTGGAAACTCGCACAGTCGGTCGGACTCAGACAGTCTACAGCACAGTGAGCCAGGAAACCGGAAGTGGTGCCGCGAAAAGCACCGTCCCCCGGTCCCTGCCAATAAAAATAAAGCACAGGAGGCCAGAGACAAATCATTGGAGAGTGGGACTGTTTGTGGGCGCATCGCTTGCTCCCCGAACACTCCCTAAACACGGGCAAGCTTCCCATAGATCGCTGTGTCTGGTGCCTGGACACGTTTAACCACTTCACACAAATGAACGTACCTGTATGTCGGGACTTTAATGTTTAACCACTTCAGCCCCGGAAGGATTTACCCCCTTCCTGACCAGAGCACTTTTTACAATTCGGCACTGCGTCGCTTTAACTGCTAATTGCGCGGTCATGCAATGCTGTACCCAAACGAAATTTGCGTCCTTTTCTTCCCACAAATAGAGCTTTCTTTTGATGGTATTTGATCACCTCTGCCATTTTTATTTTTTGCGCTATACACGGAAAAAGACCGAACATTTTGAAAAAAAATGATATTTTCTACTTTTTGTTATAAAAAAAATCCAATAAACTCAATTTTAGTCATACATTTAGGCCAAAATGTATTCGGCCACATGTCTTTGGTAAAGAAAATGTCAATAAGCGTATATTTATTGGTTTGCGCAAAAGTTATAGCGCCTACAAACTAGGGTACATTTTCTGGAATTTACACAGCTTTTAGTTTATGACTGCCTATGTCATTTCTTGAGGTGCTAAAATGGCAGGGCAGTACAAAACCCCCCCAAATGACCCCATTTTGGAAAGTAGACACCCCAAGGAATTTGCTGAGAGGCATGTTGAGCCCATTGAATATTCATTTTTTTTGTCCCAAGTGATTGAATAATGACAAAAAAAAAAAAATTACAAAAAGTTGTCACTAAATGATATATTGCTCACACAGGCCATGGGCATATGTGGAATTGCACCCCAAAATATATTCAGCTGCTTCTCCTGAGTACGGGGATACCACATGTGTGGGACTTTTTGGGAGCCTAGCCGCGGACGGGGCCCCGAAAACCAATCACCGCCTTCAGGATTTCTAAGGGTGTAAATTTTTGATTTCACTTTTCACTGCCTAACACCGTTTTGGAGGCCATAAAATGCCCAGGTGGCACAAAACCCCCCCAAATGACCCCATTTTGGAAAGTAGACACCCCAAGCTATTTGCTGAGAGGCATGTTGAGTATTTTGCAGCTCTCATTTGTTTTTGAAAATGAAGAAAGACAAGAAAAATAATTTTTTTTTTTCTTTTTTCAATTTTCAAAACCTTGTGACAAAAAGTGAGGTCTGCAAAATACTCACTATACCTCTCATCAAATAGCTTGGGGTGTCTACTTTCCAAAATGGGGTCATTTGGGGTTTTTTTTTTTTTTTGCCATCTGGGCATTCCATGGCCTCCGAAACTGTGATAGGCAGTGAAGAGTGAAATCAAAAATTTACACCCTTAGAAAGCCTGAAGGCGGTGCTTGGTTTTTGGGGTCCCGTACGCGGCTAGGCTCCCAAAAAGTCTCACACATGTGGTATCCCCGTACTCAGGAGAATCAGCTGAATGTATTTTGGGGTGTAATTCCACATATTCCCATGGCATGTTTGAGCAATATATCATTTAGTGACAACTTTGTGCAAAAAAAAAATTTGTCTCTTTCCCGCAACTTGTGTCACAATATAAAATATTCCATGGACTCGACATGACTCTCAGCAAATAGCTTGGGGTGTCTACTTTCCAAAATGGGGTCATTTGGGGGGGGTTTTGAACTGTCCTGGCATTTTATGCACAACATTTAGAAGCTTATGTCACACATCACCCACTCTTCTAACCACTTGAAGACAAAGCCCTTTCTGACACTTTTTGTTTACATGAAAAAGTTATTTTTTTTTTGCAAGAAAATTACTTTGAACCCCCAAACATTATATATTTTTTTAAAGCAAATGCCCTACAGATTAAAATGGTGGGTGTTTCATTTTTTTTTTCACACAGTATTTGCGCAGCGATTTTTCAAACGCATTTTTTTGGGAAAAAACACACTTTTTTAAATTTTAATGCACTAAAACACACTATAATGCCCAAATGTTTGATGAAATAAAAAAGATGATCTTAGGCCGAGTACATGGATACCAAACATGACATGCTTTAAAATTGCGCACAAACATGCAGTGGTGACAAACTAAATACATTTTTAAAAGCCTTTACAGGTTACCACTTTAGATTTACAGAGGAGGTCTACTGCTAAAATTACTGCCCTCGATCTGACGTTCGCGGTGATACCTCACATGCATGGTGCAATTGCTGTTTACATTTTACGCCAGACCGACGCTTGCGTTCGCCTTAGCGTGAGAGCAGGGGGGGGACAGGGGTGCTTTTTTTTTTTTTTTTCTTTATTATTTTTTTGCTTTTTTATCTTATTTTTAAACTGTTCCTTTCATTTTTTTTTTTTTTTAATCATTTTTATTGTTATCTCGGGGAATGTAAATATCCCCTATGATAGCAATAGGTAGTGACAGGTACTCTTTTTTGAAAAAATTGGGGTCTATTAGACCCTAGATTTCTCCTCTGCCCTCAAAGCATCTGACCACACCAAGATCGGTGTGATAAAATGCTTCCCCAATTTCCCAATGGCGCTGTTTACATCCGGCGAAATCTAAGTCATGAAATGCTCGTAGCTTCCGGTTTCTTAGGCCATAGAGATGTTTGGAGCCACTCTGGTCTCTGATCAGCTCTATGGTCAGCTGGCTGAATCACCGGCTGCATTCTCAGGTTCCCTGTTGAGACAGGAGAGCCAGAGAAAAACACGGAAGACGGTGGGGGGGGGGGGGCATTCCCTCCCACTGCTTGTAAAAGTCTAGAGGCTAATTAGCCACTAGGATTGCTTTTACATGTAAGCCGACCGCTGGCTGAAAAGAATGATACCAAGATGATACCTAAACCTGCAGGCATCATTCTGGTATAACCACTCAAAGTCGTGAATGGCGTACCTGAAGACAAAAAAATGGTTAACAATAAAGCACAGTAAACGGTAAAGTATAAAAAATTGCATACCTGAAAAGCAAACATGATAAAACATAATAACAATAAAACATTGCAGAACAGAATACAGTAAAAAAGAGCAGAACAATAGAGAGAATAGAGAGAGAGAGAACAATAAAACGACAACTATTTTTTTTTATTTTATATTTTTGTTTGTGTTTTTTTTGTTTTTTTACACTTTTTTTGTAACTAACTTTTATAACTGTAACCGGTTCCAGGTTCGGGTCTCTCAAAATGCGATGGTATCTTGGGAGACCCTGTGAAAGTGTGCCTAGTCTGTGCAATGCTGTACCCTACGCTAATACTCAACTAGTGAATGGTAGCGTTCAAAACATTCACCAATGCAAAGACCAGGATTGTCAGGACAGGAGGGACAATAATAGCGGGTGTCACGCCTATATCCGCGCTTGCTGCAGACACGACATCTTTTTTTGGGGGGGTTCGTTGGGTAGGGGTACTCGGGAGGACATAAAGAAAATGCCTCTCATGCACCCGACTGCATTTGGTTGGGGATGTGAATGGGGGAAGTACGGGCGCTGCAGAAGTGGTCGGTTCCCAATTAGGATTGGCGAATGCAGCAGGAAGGGCACTATGGGCACGACGGGCCTGTGTTTGTCTTCTTGGTGGCAGCGGGACACTACTTGTGCTTGCCACCTCACCAGCTTGAACTGCACTTATGGGACTCGCCACGTCACCAAGTGTTACTGCAGTGCTGGTTTGACTACGACCGGGGTGTACTAGGCCGCTGGTGCTTGCCAGTTCACCAAAACGCTACCAAAAAAACTGTTAGCGATCGCAGGGATCAGGCCTGACTCTGCGAACGCTGCAGTTATGCGTTTAGTGTTTTGTAAGTGACAGTGATCGATCGATACTGCACTTGGGTGGGCTGGGCCGGGCCGGGCGGAGGGGCAAAACGCAGGTGCTAGCAGGTATCTGGGCTGATCCCGCTAACACTGCGTTTTTGGGAACCCTAAACTGCTGGGGACGCTAGTATAGATCTGATCGGATCAGATATTGATCTGTACAGATACTATACCACTAAGGGAGGTGTACGGTGCGTGCGTGGGTGTTAGCGGTACTGGCGCTAATCTGACGCTGCCTGGGGCGATGCATATCACCGCCGGGCGATCGGGGGGCTAAACCTTTATTCAGTAATAAACGGCGGGTGCCCTGACACTATAAAAAATAAACGAACTAACCAGCGTCACCCGTAACGGTTATATGGTGATCAGTGGTGAAAGGGTTAACTAGGGGGCAATCAAGGGGTTAAAACATTTATTAGGTAGTATATGGGGGTCCCTGTCGCTATAAAACGCTGACGGCGAACCTAAATATTTACCTCACTAACTAGCGTCACCAGCGACACTAATACAGCGATCAGAAAAATGATCGCTTAGTGACACTGGTGACGGGGTGATCAAGGGGTTAAAACTTTATTAGAGGGGGTTAGGGGGGTATCCTAGACCTAAAGGGGGCTAACACTAACTGTCCCACCACACTAACTGTCATAAACTGACACCTAGCAGTAATCAGAAAAAAATAAAAAAAAAACTGCTTGGTGTCAGTGTGACCGGGGGGGGGTGATTGGGGAGTGATCGGGGGGGGATCGGGGGTGTAAAGTGTGCCTGGTATGTTCTACTGTGTGTTGTGCACTCACATGTCTTCTCTCCTCGGCGCCGGAACGGAAACTGCCGAGGAGAGATGACATCACATCCTCTGCCTCTGTGTACTACACAGAGGCAGGGGATGATTGTCATTGGCTGGGAGCGCTCGCGAGGGGGGGGGCACGATCGGATGGCCTCCCCCTCATCTCTAAACGCTCCCAGACAAAAGCCGACCGCCGCTGGCACTGGGGGGGGTCCGATTGGACGTACCAGGTACGTGTTTTTGCCTGCCCGTGCCATTGTGTTCACGTATATAGTCTGTTAGGCGGTCGGCAAGTGGTTAAATCCTGGGGTTATCTGCTACCCTAACCCCAATATTATCAGGAACCATGTCTGTTTCTCTTTGAGATAAAAGTGGGCTCTGTGGGGGAGTATGGGTGTAATATTCCTGCTGGGGGGAGTATGGGTGTAATATTCCTGCTGGGGGGGGGTATGGGTGTAATATTCCTGCTGGGGGGGGGTATGGGTGTAATATTCCTGCTGGGGGGGTATGGGTGTAATATTTCTGCTGGGGGGGGGGGTATGGGTGTAATATTCCTGCTGGGGGGAGTATGGGTGTAATATTCCTGCTGGGGGGGGGTATGGGTGTAATATTCCTGCTGGGGGGAGTATGGGTGTAATATTCCTGCTGGGGGGGAGTATGGGTGTAATATTCCTGCTGGGGGGGAGTATGGGTGTAATATTCCTGCTGGGGGGTATGGGTGTAATATTCCTGCTGGGGGGAGTATGGGTGTAATATTCCTGCTGGGGGGGGTATGGGTGTAATATTCCTGCTGGGGGGGGTATGGGTGTAATATTCCTGCTGGGGGGGGGGGAATATGGGTGTAATATTCCTGCTGGGGGGTATGGGTGTAATATTCCTGCTGGGGGGAGTATGGGTGTAATATTCCTACTGGGGGGAGTATGGGTGTAATATTCCTGCTGGGGGGGGGTATGGGTGTAATATTCCTGCTGGGGGGAGTATGGGTGTAATATTCCTGCTGGGGGAGTATGGGTGTAATATTCCTGCTGGGGGGAGTATGGGTGTAATATTCCTGCTGGGGGGGAATGGGTGTAATATTCCTGCTGGGGGGGTATGGGTGTAATATTCCTGCTGGGGGGGGGTATGGGTGTAATATTCCTGCTGGGGGGGGTATGGGTGTAATATTCCTGCTGGGGGGGGGGGTATGGGTGTAATATTCCTGTTGGGGGGGGTATGGGTGTAATATTCCTGCTGGGGGGGTATGGGTGCAATAGTCCTGCTGGGGGGTGGGGGGGGGTATGGGTGTAATATTCCTGCTGGGGGGTATGAGTGTAATGTTCCTGCTGGGGGGACATCTGTGCAGGAAGTTCTTGAAGTATGATGGACACGGCGAGGCTCTGTTCACACCTAGGTATTCAGGATTCCCGAATCACTGCAAAATGCAGGACGTTCTTGCGATCCCTTTACTTTCAATATCACCGGATCACGTCCGCGATCCGGAAGGCCTAGGTGTGATCGCAGCCTAAGCGTCTTCTATCAGTTGGTGGGTTCACCTTCTATAGATTCTGGGGGAACATTTTCTTCCTCAAACATTCCACACATTCGCTTCATTCTTTATTCCACTGCTAATATAGACTCAGCATTGACCTTGTTTAGCGCTTTTCTCTCTGAGGACTCCAAGTATTGGAGAAGGCGTTGGCCGGGAATCGAACCCGGGTCAGCTGCTTGAAAGGCAGCTATGCTCAACACTGCACCACCAACGCAAGGTAGCATGTCTTTGTAGTGTGGGAGGAAACCGGAGTACCCGGAGGAAACCCACGCAAGCACAGGGAGAACATGCAAACTCCATGCAGATAGTGTCCTGGTCAGGATTTGAACCATGAACCCCAGTGCTGCAAGACTAACCCCTAAACCTCTGCTGCCCATATGCGGCCTCTGTTCTCTAAGGCCCGCCCCCGCTGAGCGGGTTACATCAGTTATGTCCACTCAAAGCGCCTACACAGTACAGTAGTCCCCAAATTAGCAACACAATGGAGCTACTTATTCAATTCACACTTAGGTCTCATTCACATGGAAGGTTTGAATCTGTACCCCATGGGAGAGCCGTGTTTACCGGAATGGGGATGCACAGGTGTTCAATGCACATTGCTGTCAACTGGGGTGCATCGGCTGTACCCAATGTGACATCTGTGTGGGTGCCGGTGCACGGCCCCGAACGCACCTAGGGTGCATCCATGCAACTGCACCCGCATGGATGTCCTTTTTGGGGTTAACACAGCCCCCACACGGTACAGATTCATACACCTTTTCCATGAAGGACCTCACTGTCGTGAAGAGTTTTCATTTCTCCAGCAGAGAAAGCCGGAAAGACTCCTCTCACCTCTGAAGACAAAAAGAGTTCCAACCTCCCCTTATAGCCGGTCCAACACACGCCTCAAAAACATACCGGCCTTCAACCTCCCATCATAGCCAGTCCAAGGCACCAAGTGCCTGAGATGGTGGTAAACAGCTTGCTAGGCCCGGGGGGGAACCGAACCAAGTCCTCAAAAGCTGCCTCATATCCAAGAGTGACATCTGTGTGGGTGCGTCCGTGCAACTGCACCCGCATGGATGTCCTTTTTCGGGTAAATGCAGCCCCCTCACAGGGTACAGATTCATACACCTCGTGTGAGTGAGGCCTTGGACTTCTCCATGAAGGACCTCACTGGTGGGAAGAGTTCTCATTTCCCCAGCAGAGAAAGCTGGAAAGACTCCTCCCACCTGTGAAGACAAAAAGAGTTCCAACCTCCCCTCATAGCTGGTCCAACACGCCTCAAAAACATACCGGCCTCCAACCTTCCCTCATAGCCGGTGAGTGAGGGCAGCAAAGCCTGGGAAGAGGCATTGCAACCCTTGATGGTAGATGAGTGCGTGTATTTGGGTTCTGGGGAGAGGCAGTTGATCCAGAGGAAGGCGAAAAACCCCAGCATAGCATAATCCAATGTGCTACAGCTGGGTAAAAATTCCTTCCTGATCCCCCGAGAGGCAATCAAATATTCCCTGGATCAAATTTACCTATAAATGTCAGTACCCAGTCAGGTAGGTGGGGTAAGCACCACCACCATGGGTATGAGGGAGGGTGGGCAATTGGAGCCACATCCTCAGTGGTAGGTGAGTGGGGGTGGCGGAGCCTAAGAGGCATTGCCACCCTTGGTGGTAGATGAGTGCATGTAGGTGGGGCCTTGGGGCAGTACCAGTATGCTGGGCTTCGGGGAGTGAGGGTAGATGAAACTTGGGGGGAAGTTTCACTGGCCACACTCACTCATACCCAGGGTGGTAGCACCCCCCCTTGCTGGTAGGTGAGTGGGTGTAGCAGAGCCTGATAAGAGTCACTGCCACCTTTGCTGGTAGATGGGGGGTGAAGAGAAGCCTAAGAGGCATTGCCACCCTTGGTGGTAGATGAATGCATGTAAGTGGGGCCTGGGGGAAGCACCAGTACGCTGGGCATGGGGGGAGTGAGGGCATATGAAACTTGGGGGGAAGTTCCACTGGCCACATTCACCCCATACTCAGTTTGATAGCACCACCTTTTGGTGGTGAGTGATGGCAGCAAAGCCTGGGAAGAGGCATTGCTACCCTTGGTGGTAGATGAGTGGGTGTAGTGGAGCCTGAAAAGAAGCATTGCCACCCTTGGTGTGAGGGAGGGTGGGCAGTTGGAGCTGCACCATCAGTGGTAGGTGCATGGAGGTGGTGGAGCCTAAGAGGCATTCCCAAACTTGGTGGTAGAGATGCGTGTATTGGGTTCTGGGAAGAGGCAGTTGATCCAGAGGAAGGCGAAAATGTCTGTACTGAAGCCGGGTCACAGCGTGTCTGTGTGTCTGGGGAACTTGCCGCCTCCGGAACACAGCGCTGTCTGTGTGGGGGGGATGTTCCCTCATCCCCGCTGTGGCAGGCTCCCGGATACCCCCTTCTGTCTGTTTTATAAGCTGGTGGAGATGCTTTAATGGCTCTCTGCTGGAAATGAGGCCATTGACTGCGGCTTCAGACTTTCGCTGATGTAGGAAAAGCCTTCAAAGTTCTTCTGCTCCCACTTCGCTATCCGCGTCTCTTCCTCATTGCAGATCAAACATTCCGCTATTTCCATTCTTCTATGTTCCGGTTCCTTGGGAAGCTGAAAAGGGAAAAAGACATTCATGAGTGATTCTGATTGATGCAGGAAATGGTAATAAAGCTTGGTGAACCCAACCCCCAATGGCAGCCAATTACCCCAAGAAGGCTCCTTCAACTCCCTCTAGTGGTCAGAAGAAGCCTAACACTGCATTATCACACCCAAGGACCAAAATGTCACCTATTCCTGTGAGGTCCTTAGATGTGGGGGCTGCAATCGCTCTCTTTGTTTCTTTCAGGCTAAGTGCAGGTGCAGAACAATACCTGTTAATCCTGTCAGAAATCCAGAGCCTTTCCTGCCGACAGAGCACAATGATCGCTGCTGGTAGGTATAGCCGCTGGCAGTGATCGCATGCAAAATATCAGACAGGCTGGTTGTACCTGATCGATAGATCAACTTCAGTACCACCAGCCTGCCCATAGATGGATCGAATCTCGGCTGGTTCCTGCTGAACCAAACGAGATTCGATCCATCTAAGGCTGGCTTAAGTTCTTGTGCACTGAGCTGAGATCTCAAAAATCGTCATCAGCTTTCTCATCTATTGTCTGTAAACTACAAAGCAACACCCCTCTATGCAATGGAGATAAGGAGAAGTGCAGGTGTTTGTAGTTCTAATCAGGAAGGCAGGCTAGTGTGACAACGCTTCTTCTCCACAGAGGCAGCGAGTGTGTGTTGTCACCCCAGGACAGGAAGTGGGTTAGTGGCGGGATCACCATGTAAATGAAAGCAGGTGTAAGCTGTGTGCCTGACACATACACAATAATAAACAGAATTCATTCAGACAAGTCCCCAGACCATGTGATTGTCCCCAGACCATGTGATTGTCCCCGGACCATGCGATTGTCCCCGGACCATGTGATTGTCCCCGGACCATGTGATTGTCCCCGGACCATGCGATTGTCCCCGGACCATGTGATTGTCCCCAGACCATGTGATTGTCCCCGGACCATGCGATTGTCCCCGGACCATGTGATTGTCCCCAGACCATGTGATTGTCCCCAGACCATGCGATTGTCCCCAGACCATGTGATTGTCCCCGGACCATGCGATTGTCCCCAGACCATGTGATTGTCCCCAGACCATGCGATTGTCTCCAGACCATGTGATTGTCCCCAGACCATGTGATTGTCCCCGGACCATGTGATTGTCCCCGGACCATGCGATTGTCCCCGGACCATGTGATTGTCCCCAGACCATGTGATTGTCTCCAGACCGAGTGATTGTCCCCAGACCATGTGATTGTCCCCGGACCATGCGATTGTCCCCGGACCATGTGATTGTCCCCGGACCATGCGATTGTCCCCAGACCATGCGATTGTCCCCAGACCATGCGATTGTCTCCAGACCATGTGATTGTCCCCAGACCATGTGATTGTCCCCAGACCATGTGATTGTCCCCGGACCATGCGATTGTCCCCGGACCATGCGATTGTCCCCGGACCATGTGATTGTCCCCAGACCATGTGATTGTCTCCAGACCGAGTGATTGTCCCCAGACCATGTGATTGTCCCCAGACCATGCGATTGTCCCCAGACCATGTGATTGTCCCCGGACCATGTGATTGTCCCCAGACCATGTGATTGTCTCCAGACCATGCGATTGTCTCCAGACCATGTGATTGTCCCCAGACCATGTGATTGTCTCCAGACCATGCGATTGTGCAGCGACTGCAAAGTCACAGACAAATGTGCAGATTTTGCATATACGTTTTATATGTATGTGAAGTAAAGAACATCCTGGGGCTGACCCTCCCCTCAATGTACATGGACTATTCCATTATTCATACACTTACCATATCTGGTGTAAGCGGTGATGGTGATTTTCCTTTCTCTACCTCCGTCCAGTTGATCGAGTTGAAGAATGGGATCCATTTGATGTTACATACTAAGGTTGCACGTAGTTCCGCGTCAGACTGTAAGAGCTGTAAAGGAGAAAGAAATATGATAAGAAACCATGAGAGAGCAACAGTGATATGTGAACAATACAACCCCCATTTTATTATTGGATTCTGACAGTGACATATTTCAACTTCCGTAATCTTACTTTTAATCCCCCTACTATGTCATCTATGTCATGCTTGGATCGGGTCGTAGCATGGTACCTTATTGTGTAATATTGGATCGGGTCGTAGGATGGTACCTTATTGTGTAGTATTGGATCGGGTCGTAGCGTGGTACCTTATTGTGTAATATTGGATCGGGTCGTAGGATGGGACCTTATTGTGTAATATTGGATCGGGTCGTAGCATGGTACCTTATTGTGTAATATTGGATCGGGTCGTAGTGTGGTACCTTATTGTGTAATATTGGATCGGGTCGTAGTGTGGTACCTTATTGTGTAATATTGGATCGGGTCGTAGTGTGGTACCTTATTGTGTAATATTGGATCGGGTCGTAGGATGGTACCTTATTGTGTAATATTGGATCGGGTCGTAGGATGGTACCTTATTGTGTAATATTGGATCGGGTCGTAGGATGGTACCTTATTGTGTAATATTGGATCGGGTCGTAGGATGGTACCTTATTGTGTAATATTGGATCGGGTCGTAGGATGGTACCTTATTGTGTAATATTGGATCGGGTCGTAGGATGGCACCTTATTGTGTAATATTGGATCGGGTCGTAGTGTGGTACCTTATTGTGTAATATTGGATCGGGTCGTAGTGTGGTACCTCATTGTGTAATATTGGATCGGGTCGTAGTATGGTACCTTATTGTGTAATATTGGATCGGGTCGTAGTGTGGTACCTCATTGTGTAATATTGGATCGGGTCGTAGTGTGGTACCTTATTGTGTAATATTGGATCGGGTCGTAGTGTGGTACCTTATTGTGTAATATTGGATCGGGTCGTAGGATGGGACCTTATTGTGTAATATTGGATCGGGTCGTAGCGTGGTACCTTATTGTGTAATATTGGATCGGGTCGTAGCGTGGTACCTTATTGTGTAATATTGGATCGGGTCGTAGGATGGGACCTTATTGTGTAATATTGGATCGGGTCGTAGGATGGTACCTTATTGTGTAATATTGGATCGGGTCGTAGTGTGGTACCTTATTGTGTAATATTGGATCGGGTCGTAGGATGGGACCTTATTGTGTAATATTGGATCGGGTCGTAGGATGGGACCTTATTGTGTAATATTGGATTGGGTTGTAGCATGGTACCTTATTGTGTAATATTGGATCGGGTCGTAGGATGGTACCTTATTGTGTAATATTGGATCGAGAGTTTTTAAAGAAAAACTGAGTATTTCACTAAAAATAAAACAGATATTTGGCAATGAATTGTTATGAAGATCTTTCGCTGCCATTCACTGCGCTGCACCTGCAGGTCCGTGTTTTAGCAGCTTATAGTTGTTATCCCTTTTATAGGTGCTAATATGCCCATTGTATGTGTTGTTTAATACACCGACCTCCCTTTTCCTCTTCCAGCTTCTGCTGGCATCGCTCTCCAGGCTGCTTGAAGGAGGAGAGCACTTGGTATCATTCTGCCTGGGACCAGGGCCGCTGATAAGGCAGTGCAGCCATCCCTCCTGTATTGGGCCCGGGCCCCATCACTTCAAAAAGGGGGGCCCGGGCCCCATCACTTCAAAAGGGGGGCCCAGGCACCATCTGAGCTGGAGGGCCGGCTGTACTGCCTTATCACTGACACTTGTGGATCTGGTGTAGCTGAGGAATCTCTGTCCTCAGTCCCTTTCTCTATCTCTGTCTGTTTAGACCCCTGATATTTCACCAAACCCCCCCCCCACCCCACCCCACCCCCAACAGGGCAATTTAAAAAAATGGTAAAAAATAGAATTCTAAAAACAATGTAAAATTCTAAAAAATTCATTTGAAAAACATCACAAACTTGTTCAAATGTTTTATATTGGAAAGGTCGGGGTATACAGTGGTGCTCGGAGAGCGGCAAGTGGAGAATATAGGACAATATAAATGTCAATATGTGTATCTAGATGGCTCATGGATGATGATACACAATGCCTAATATATTAAACACACTGAAGCCGTTGTATTGTCCACTTGGTCATTTTTACCTACAGGTAAGCCTATGATAAGGCTTACACTAGAGTTCCCCTTTACACCAGAGAACACAGGTGTCCCCCCTTCAATCAGAGTTCTCCCTTACATCAGAGTCTGCAGTGAAAGGGAACTCTGTGAGTTCAGATGTAAAAGGGGAACTCTGTGGACTCTGATGTGAAGGGGGACTTTTGCTTTTAACTTCATATCATTAGAAATGTTATTTAATAGCAAAATATATCTATAGATTATACTACAAAACAAAATTGCTGTGCACTGATAAAGTGTTCGGGTTTGACTTGAAGAAAAGGTGGAAACCCCCAATAGTCAACTGAATAGGTATTTATCAATAAGGGTATCATTTCTGCCACGGCTGAGAAGCATGGCATCGCAGCCATGGCACTTTAGCAAAAATATCATTTGATATTTTCGGATTTGGGGGAGGGGCCTGTCAGGCTGTATGGGGCCCTGTGACTTCGAACAGCAGCCCTGCCTGGGACAGGAGGCGGCACTACAGAGGAAGCATCGGCTTATGCGGCTCCTACTCCCTCTGCGGCTGCCTGCCTCCTGCACTGCCGGCCCACATTGGGATCATCAGGTTGGCTGACCCCCCGGCATGCGCTTCCCTGGTGTGAGGTCACGGGCCACATCAGAGGGCTCCGAGGGCCACATCAGAGGGCTCCGAGGGCCACATCAGAGGGCTCCGAGGGCCACATCAGAGGGCTCCGAGGGCCACATCAGAGGGCTCCGAGGGCCACATCAGAGGGCTCTGAGGGCCACGGGTTGAGCACCCCTGCACTAAGCAGTCAGCATGCTGAAAGTACTGCTATGACCCACGTGAATGTCCAATCGTGTTTCCTAAAATCCTAACAAGTTGTATAAAACCTGGAAAGGGTTTTGTGTGTTAGGAGAAGGTAATACTCACCCTATATAGGAGTTCCTGGATGGGAGTCGATTTGTACCGTATAAAAAAAGGGGTGAAGGTACGGATTGCTGTCAAAAGTTCTTCCACATTCCAAATGTAACGATGATATGGATGCATTCCCGTGGCCATCTGGTATACGATCACTCCCAGGGAGAAATAGTCTGCCACGGTGTAGTACGATTCACCTGAAAGGACCTGTAGAAACATAAGAGAGAGAAAGAAGGATGAGCGAGTTTGTAGGCAGAGGACAGAGATGACTCCATGCTGATCTATGATGTAGGAAGCCTCCCAAGAGTCCTAAAATTGACATCAAACTAAGGCGGAGCTTGTGAATTTTGTACAAAAACAATTGAGTACTGTCCATTTATTTATTACGGGTTCTTATATAGCGCCATCAATTTTACGCAGCGCTTTACACATACATTGTACATTTACATCCAAGATACTTTTTTTTTTATTTGTGCTAACATCCACATTTTCAGGACAAGCTTTTGGGGTGTGGCCCCCTTCTTCAAAGGCCCATAAGTACTGTTTGGGGTGAAGAATGGGGCGAAGAAGGGGTCACCCCCCGAAAGCTTGCCCTAAAAATGTGAAGGTTGTTGGAAATAAAAAAAAGGTATCACAGACAGTACTCAATTGTTCTTGTTGCAAGTGCACTAATACGGCTACAATCACCTCAAGCAGGATCGAGTACAGAAGGGTTAATACCCCTGCCGGGTTATTTTTGCTGTCTGTGTACCATTGGGGAAAGTTCACTTCCTATTCCTGGGATGCAAGAGGAAGTCAAAGGAAATCTCCCATTCTAATCTTAGAGTCTTGTACCCACCACTGGAAGATTTTCCCTCTATTCCTGTTCTGGGGACAGCTCTAACATTTTATATTTCCCTTCATTTTCTCACTATCAATGGTCACCAGTACAAATAAAGAGTGTGACTCCCCATAATGAGGACTCAGACACCAAGAAACACCTAAGAGAGGGTCTAACCCTTGCCTAGAGGTACACTTAAATTGTGCCTATTACAGGGGGCAGATGAAAGTGTACTGACCCCAATAGCTCAATGTTCACAAGCTCTCACCATGGTAAAGAGAAGAGTACAGCAGGTGAGAAGCTCCGGGAGCTTTTATCCCATTTATAAGTGTGAATTGGGCGGAACAGATCCATTCATCTACACCCGGACTCAATGTCCTCCACAAAGAAGCTCCAACACCGCTCCAACTCAGAACTTCCCACCTTTTGTTGGATATAGAGCCAGCCTGGAGACCCACTGAACGCAATCGGGGGTCCCACTGGAGGAATTCTCCATTCAATGAATAAGGAGCCCCCTTTAGCTCTTCTCTATATCCCATAATAAGCATTACAACAAAGTCTAATATCTGGAAATCACCAATCTTACCTCTGGGGCCATGTATGCCAATGTCCCCGCACGTCCTCTGATCTTATTGGATCTGGAGACTCCCATCTCAGACAATCCAAAATCAGCTATTCGAACGTGACCGTCGGCATCCAGTAGAATGTTTTCTGGTTTGAGGTCTCTGTGGAGAAAAAGAGTGAACAGTTACATTATGCAGAATATGACATGAGCAAGGAGACTTCTGCAGCAGATGGAAGGAGACTATACGGGAGACAACACAACTGGGAACTCTGGTGGAAAGTCTTCCTGATTCATCATAAAATACCAGAAGCCAAGCGTTAGTCAGCGAATCCAATACTTACCTATGGATGACCTGAGAAGCATGCAGGTACCGCAGTCCACAAATAATCTCTGCAGTGAGACCTCTGAAGGAGAAAGAAAAATATGAATTAGCATTCAAAATCATCACAGACCAAGAAAATGTGACTTCCCCCTATAGTACATAGGGGTGTGGATGGACAGGGCTCAGTGGGAGGGGCCTGGCTGTGTCCCTGCCTGTTCTCATTGGCCAGCCACCCCCAACTCCGTCATAGCCCTGTCATTGGACTTACCTTATGATGTTAGAGGGAAGTATTCTGAAAGTCATGAGCAGATTCCGAAGATCCCCTCCACCCAGGTATTCCATGGCATAGAACAGATGAGTCTGTGTGAAAATAAGAGATAAAGGTTACATTAGAGACAAATAAGATTTCACTTTGTGGAGGAATATAGGAAGACACACACACCAGCAGTGCAATGTGGGATGTTCCTTTAAGAGTTTGAGAAAATCAAACAGAGAAAATACTTAGGCAGCCATGGCTGGACTATCCTGATCACAATACTAGTTTTGTCTGGATGTTAGGGTGATCCAGGGACTTCAATACTTTGGTCACCAACATGGAAGTCCCATGTAGATCAGGAGGCCTGACTTCTCCTGTCCTCCTAGCTGGCAAAGTTTTGAGGCCAGAGGCAGCCAGGCTACTAGCAATTTCCAAAGTAGGTCAGCAATGGTAGCCTCTCAGTAAATGGTTTCTGTAAAGAAATCCTCTACTATGTACAGTTTACCTAACCGGCCTCCAGCCTTGTAGGAGGCGCTCTAGAGTTCTGCTCTTACCTATACTGCTTCCCCGACTACAGCCGGAGCCCTCAGAAAACCTGGTGTGGGACACAAGGTGAAACTCCCTTCCACCTCCTCCAATTCAGCACTCAATGCCTATAGGACTAATTGCCAGACCTGAAGACCATCATTGGGGAAAGGGGGAATGCTTGACCTTGTATACCTTTCAAGTCCCAACAAGGTTGTGATTTGAATAACTATTTTAGGGGGTCTGATCAGTAGTGCAGTGCAGTACAGAAAAGAGATGAAACAATGGAAGATTTGAAAGATGAAAGAATTTTACCTTTGTCTGGAATGATCCAAATAGATGGGTGATATATGGATTGCTCTTGTGGTTTATCAGTATGTGACGCTCTTTGGTGGCCATGCTGGGACCTTGATCAAGTAGTCTTCACTTTTTAATGATCTTCACGGCCAGCTTCTGTCGAATGGCGGCATGGGAGGCCAACACCACCTTCCCAAAGGCCCCCTCTCCAAGTATTCCATGGAAAGTGAATCTTTCCACCGAAAGTACGCATGATTGTTCCACCATGGCACGTCTGGATGGGACTAGTGGAGATGCCCCATGGCCTCTGTATGCAGGAGTTACCGGTATATGCTGATTCTTCAAGGAGAGACCTACTTGAATTGACTGATCCTTGGTGAGTGGAGACACCTGTGTTCGCCTGTTCTTGGTGAATGGGGTCACCTGTATTTCCTGGTCCATATAGGATTTGGACACATTCACCTGGACTCTCCTGTTCATCGTGGATCTTGTTATCTGCGTTCCCTGCTCCTTGGTGGACAATGACATATGTGTCTCCTGCCCCTTGGTAAATGGGGTCACCTGTATTTCCTGGACCAAAGTGGATTTAGGCACATTCACCTGCGTTCTTTTGTTCTTCGTGGATCTTGTAATCTGTGTTCCCTGCTCCTTGGTGGACAATGACATATGTGTCCCCTGATCCTTGGTGGAGAATGACATATCTGTCCCCTGCTCCTTGGTGGACAATGACATATATGTCCCCTGCTCCTTGGTGGACAATGACATATATGTCCCCTGCTCCTTGGTGGACAATGACATATGTGTCTCCTGCTCCTTGGTGGACAATGACATATGTGTCTCCTGCCCCTTGGTAAATGGGGTCACCTGTATTTCCTGGACCGAAGTGGATTTAGGCACATTCACCTGCGTTCTTTTGTTCTCCGTGGATCTTGTAATCTGCATTCCCTGCTCCTTGGTGGACAATGACATATGTGTCTCCTGTTTCTTGGTGGACAATGACATATGTGTCTCCTGTTTCTTGGTGGACAATGACATATGTGTCTCCTGCTCCTTGGTGGACAATGACATATGTGTCTCCTGCTCCTTGGTGGACAATGACATATGTGTCGCCCGCTCCTTGGTTGAAAATGACATATGTGTTGCCCGCTCCTTGGTGGACAATGACATAAGCGTCCCCTGCTCCTTGGTTGTAATTGACATTTTTTTTTTTTTTTTTTTTTTTTCTGTTTCATCAGTCTATCAATTAAGGGGTGTGGTTAATTGCTCACAGGTGCCTATTTAACTTGTTGTAGGACTCAGTCTGAGCGTGCTCAGTTTGAAGCGGTGGAGCTTGGTGTAAGTGGAGCTGGATTAAGTGGGAGTTAAAAACAAGAGTTTAAAACAGGAGGTTATAACAGGGGTCATAGTACCTGTGTAGTGTGAGTATCTGAGTGTTGTCTGAGTAGTGTGTGTGGATCGTTAGTACTTGTGTATTGTGTACCTGTGTATTGTCTTGTCGTGTACCTGTGTATTGTCGTGTACCTGTGTATTGTCTTGAGTATTAGTGCCAGGAAGCTAGCTGTTAGGTAATTTGGACAGGGTAAAATCCCCAAATCCTCACTAAATTTAATAGGTACGATGCCCGGCGGGTGTGGAGAGGCGACTCTTCGTACATCTTGCCGCATGTATGCGTTCCTTGATCATCCGATCGAGGGTGAATACTGCTGTGCAAAATGTAAGCACATTGTTTCCCTGGAAGCCCAGGTTCTGAATCTGGGGAAGCAACTGTCAGCACTGAGAAGTCCCTCCATACTAAAGGTGAGCCAGGAACGTACACGGCAGGTGCCGGCAGGGGCCAGCACAGAGGCGGGTGGAGACAAAGAGGTGCAGGCACTAGCAAAGAGTAGATGGGTGACAGGAGGGGTAGAGGGGGAAGTGCCAGGGAGGCCAATCCAGGACTGGAGCATCCCAATAAGTACGCTCCATTGAGTGACATTGGTGTAACCAGTCAGGGACCAGCACTGCTGGAGATGAGGGACTCTCCTAGCTGCCGGGGGAAGAACTCCTCCAGTGAGAGTGGGGGGGCAGCAAAGGGAAAGGAAAGACAGATTCTGGTGGTAGGGGACTCAATTCTTAGAAGGACAGAGAGGGCAATCTGTAACAAAGACCTGAAGCGCCGAACAGTATGTTGTCTACCGGGCGCTCGGGTTCGGCACATCACGGACCTTGTGGACAGATTACTGGGAGGGGCTGGGGAAGACCCGGCTGTCATGGTGCACGTTGGCACCAATGACAAAGTCAGAGGCAGATGGAGTGTCCTAAAGAACGATTTTAGGGACTTAGGAGCTAAATTGAGGAAAAGGACCTCCAAGGTAGTGTTCTTAGGAATACTACCGGTACATCGAGCCACACCAGAGAGGCAGAGGGAGATTAGGGAAGTAAACAAGTGGCTGAAGAGCTGGTGTAGTAAGGAGGGGTTTGGGTTCCTGGAGGACTGGGCCGACTTCTCAGTCGGTAACCGGTACTATAGAAGGTACGGACTGCACCTAAATGAGGAGGGTGCAGATCTGCTGGGAATGAAGATGGCCAAAAAGTTAGAGGGGTTTTTAAACTAGGCGATGGGGGGGAGGGTCCAGAGACAGTGATAGCCAGCGCGGAAGATATTCCAGAGGGTAGTATTGGGGGCATTAGTGGTAGGTTAACCAAAGCACAAAAACACAAGGTGAGTATAGTAGCAAGTCCAAGTTGCAATCTTGAAACACCCAATACGAGGACAATATGCGACCGGTCTAAACTATGTGGCATGTTCACCAATGCCAGGAGCCTGGCGGACAAGATGGGTGAACTAGAGATACTGTTGTACAAGGAGGATTTGGATTTTGTGGGAATTTCAGAGACCTGGTTCAACAGCTCTCATGATTGGCTGGCAAACATTCAAGGGTATACCCTATACCGCAAGGATAGAGAGGGTAAAAAAGGGGGAGGGGTATGCCTATATATCAAGAATAATGTACAAGTGAATGTGAGAGATGACATCACTGAGGGGGCTAGGGAGGAGGTGGAATCTTTATGGGTAGAGCTCCAAAGGGATGAAGCTAAGGGGAAAATAATACTGGGAGTATGCTATAGGCCCCCTAACCTGAGGGAGGAAGTGGAGACGGATCTCCTATCGCAAATTGGAGTAGCAGCAAGGATGGGAAGTGTTATCATAATGGGGGATTTTAATTATCCAGACATAGACTGGGCGGAGGGAACCGCGCATTCATTTAAGGCTCGCCAGTTCCTTAATGTCTTGCAGGACAATTTTATGGGTCAGATGGTAGATGCACCAACTAGAAATAAAACATTACTAGATCTACTGATTACCAACAATACAGACCTGATCACAGATGTGGAAATACGGGGCAATTTAGGTAACAGCGATCACAGGTCAATTAGTTTCAGTATAAATCACACAAATAGGAAACATGAAGGGAATACAAAGACACTGAATTTCAAAAAAGCCAACTTCCCTAATCTATAAACCTTGCTAAAAGGCATAAATTGGGATAAAATATTAGGAACAAAGAATACGGAGGAGAGATGGGTTTGCTTTAAGAGCATATTAAATAAGGGCATTAGCCAATGTATCCCATTGGGTAATAAATTTAAAAGAGCGAACAAACATCCTGGATGGCTTAACTCCAATGTAAAAATGCATATAAAAGCAAAGGAGAAGGCCTTCAAAAATACGGGGTTGAGGGATCATCCACCGCATTCAGAATTTATAAAGAATGCAACAAGAAATGTAAGGGTGCAATTAGGACGGCTAAGATAGAACATGAAAGACACATAGCGGAGGAGAGCAAAAAAAATCCCAAGAAATTCTTTAAGTATGTAAACAGTAAAAAAGGGAGGACAGACCATATTGGCCCCATAAAGAATGAGGAAGGACATCTGGTTACAAAGGATGGGGAGATGGCAAAGGTATTGAATTTATTCTTCTCCTCAGTCTTCACGAGTGAATCGGGGGGCTTCAGTAACCAAAACTGCAGTGTTTATCCTCAGGACACAACACAGGAAGCACCTACATGGTTAACAGAGGACGGAATTAAAATTAGACTTGAGAAACTTAACATTAATAAATCACCGGGACCAGATGGCTTGCATCCGAGGGTACTTAGGGAACTCAGTCAGGTGATTGCCAGACCGTTGTTCCTAATTTTTACAGACAGTCTATTGACTGGAATGGTACCAGCTGATTGGAGAAAAGCCAATGTAGCACCAATATTTAAAAAGGGCCCAAAAAACATCCCTGGGAATTACAGACCAGTTAGCCTAACATCAATAGTATGTAAACTCTTGGAGGAGATGATAAGGGACTATATACAAGATTTTAGTAATAAGAACGATATCATTAGCAGTAATCAGCATGGATTCATGAAGAATCCTTCTTGCCAAACCAATCTATTAACCTTCTATGAGGAGGTGAGTTGCCATCTAGATAAAGGAAGGCCCGTAGACGTGGTGTATCTGGATTTTACAAAAGCATTTGACACAGTTCCCCATAAACGTTTACTGTACAAAATAAGGTGCGTTGGCATGGACCATAGGGTGAGTACATGGATTGAAAACTGGCTACAAGGGCGTGTTCAGAGGGTGGTGATAAATGGGGAGTACTCAGAATGGTCAGGGGTGGGTAGTGGGGTCCCCCAGGGTTCTGTGCTGGGACCAATCCTATTTACTTTGTTCATAAATGATCTGGAGGATGGGATAAACAGTTCAATCTCTGTATTTGCAGACGATACTAAGCTAAGCAGGGCAATAACTTCTCCGCAGGATGTGGAAACCTTGCAAAAAGATCTGAACAAATTAATGGGGGAGGGGCGACTACATGGCAAATGAGGTTCAATGTAGAAAAATGTAAAATAATGCATTTGGGTGGCAAAAATATGAATGCAATCTATAGACTGGGGGGAGAACCTCTGGGGGAATCCAGGATGGAAAAGGACCTGGGGGTCCTAGTAGATGATAGGCTCAGCAATGGCATGCAATGCCAAGCTGCTGCTAATAAAGCAAACAGAACATTGGCATTAAAAAGGGGATCAACTCCAGAGATAAAACGATAATTCTCCCGCTCTACAAGACTCTGGTCCGGCCGCACCTGGAGTATGCTGTCCAGTTCTGGGCACCAGTCCTCAGGAAGGATGTACTGGAAATGGAGCGAGTACAAAGAAGGGCAACAAAGCTAATAAAGGGTCTGGAGGATCTTAGTTATGAGGAAAGGTTGTGAGCTCTGAACTTATTCTCTCTGGAGAAGAGACGCTTGAGAGGGGATATGATTTCAATTTACAAATACCGGACTGGTGACCCCACAATAGGGATAAAACTTTTTTGCAGAAGAGAGTTTAATAAGACTCGTGGCCACTCATTACAATTAGAAGAAAAGAGGTTTAACCTTAAACTACGTAGAGGGTTCTTTACTGTAAGAGCGGCAAGGATGTGGAATTCCCTTCCACAGGCGGTGGTCTCAGCGGGGAGCATTGATAGCTTCAAGAAACTATTAGATAATCACCTGAATGACCGCAATATACAGGGATATACAATGTAATACTGACACATAATCACACACATAGGTTGGACTTGATGGACTTGTGTCTTTTTTCAACCTCACGTACTATGTAACTATATATGCGTCCCCTGCTCCTTGGTGGACAATGACATATGTGTCTCCTGCTCTTTGGTGAATGGGGTCACCTGTATTTCCTGGTCGATAGTGGATGGGGTCACCTGTACTTCTTGGTCCATAGTGGATGGAGTCCCATTCACCAGTATTCTCCTGTTCATTGTGGGTCTTGTAATCTGCGTTCCCTGCTCCGTGGTGGACGTTGACGTATATCTTCCCTCCTCCTTCCCGGTGTCTATTATCACTTCTACTTCCTGGCCTTTGGTTGATGGAATCGTGATCACTTGTACTTGCTGGCTCCTGGAAGATGGAATCACTACCACTTGTGCATCCTTGTCCTGGTTGGATGGGATCACTACCACTCGTGGTTTCTTGTTACGAGTGGATGGAGTCACTTGTCTTTGCTCATCCTTGGTGATTGGCATGACACGTGTCTCTTCCGTGGTCTTAGCGTGTGATTATTTCCCAGCCTCTGTGGTGATTGGAACCATTTGGGTTTCTTCACTGATGGATTCAACCAGTAGAATCCGTCCCATTTCATTGGGGGTTGGGTCATTGTATCCATCTGGGGAGAGAAAAAAAACAAAAACAATTATTTCTATTCCTGCTATTTACACTTCATTGATTGATGTCACACAGAATCTGTGGATGTTGAATGGGTTCCCTTTAACATATGTAAGTGAATGTCATCTGAGTTATGGAAATGATCTTGTGTGACGCGTTTCTCATTATGGGAATTCTATATAAACATGGAGGATATGGGGGTTCTATATAAACATGGAGGATATGGGGGTTCTATATAAACATGGAGGATATGGGGGTTCTATATAAACATGGAGGATATGGGGGTTCTATATAAACATGGAGGATATGGGGGTTCTATATAAACATGGAGGATATGGGGGGTTCTATATAAACATGGAGGATATGGGGGGGTTCTATATAAACATGGAGGATATGGGGGTTCTATATAAACATGGAGGATATGGGGGTTCTATATAAACATGGAGGATATGGGGGGTTCTATATAAACATGGAGGATATGGGGGTTCTATATAAACATGGAGGATATGGGGGGTTCTATATAAACATGGAGGATATGGGGGTTCTATATAAACATGGAGGATATGGGGGTTCTATATAAACATGGAGGATATGGGGGTTCTATATAAACATGGAGGATATGGGGGGGTTCTATATAAACATGGAGGATATGGGGGTTCTATATAAGCATGGAGGATATGGGGGTTCTATATAAACATGGAGGATATGGGGGTTCTATATAAACATGGAGGATATGGGGGGTTCTATATAAACATGGAGGATATGGGGGGGTTCTATATAAACATGGAGGATATGGGGGGGTTCTATATAAACATGGAGGATATGGGGGTTCTATATAAACATGGAGGATATGGGGGGTTCTATATAAACATGGAGGATATGGGGGGTTCTATATAAGCATGGAGGATATGGGGGGTTCTATATAAACATGGAGGATATGGGGGTTCTATATAAACATGGAGGATATGGGGGTTCTATATAAACATGGAGGATATGGGGGGGTTCTATATAAACATGGAGGATATGGGGGTTCTATATAAACATGGAGGATATGGGGGGTTCTATATAAACATGGAGGATATGGGGGGGGTTCTATATAAACATGGAGGATATGGGGGGGTTCTATATAAACATGGAGGATATGGGGGTTCTATATAAACATGGAGGATATGGGGGGGGGGTTCTATATAAACATGGAGGATTGGGGGGTTCTATATAAACATGGAGGATATGGGGGGGTTCTATATAAACATGGAGGATATGGGGGGTTCTATATAAACATGGAGGATATGGGGGGGTTCTATATAAACATGGAGGATATGGGGGGTTCTATATAAACATGGAGGATATGGGGGTTCTATATAAACATTGAGGATATGGGGGGGTTCTATATAAACATGGAGGATATGGGGGGTTCTATATAAACATGGAGGATATGGGGGGGTTCTATATAAACATGGAGGATATGGGGGTTCTATATAAACATGGAGGATATGGGGGTTCTATATAAACATGGAGGATATGGGGGTTCTATATAAACATGGAGGATATGGGGGGTTCTATATAAACATGGAGGATATGGGGGGGTTCTATATAAATATGGAGGATATGGGGGGGTTCTATATAAACATGGAGGATATGGGGGTTCTATATAAACATGGAGGATATGGGGGGGGTTCTATATAAACATGGAGGATATGGGGGTTCTATATAAACATGGAGGATATGGGGGGGGTTCTATATAAACATGGAGGATATGGGGGGTTCTATATAAACATGGAGGATATGGGGGTTCTATATAAACATGGAGGATATGGGGTTCTATATAAACATGGAGGATATGGGGTTCTATATAAACATGGAGGGTATGGGGTTCTATATAAACATGGAGGATATGAGGGTTCTATATAAACATGGAGGGTATGGGGTTCTATATAAACATGGAGGATATGGGGGGTTCTATATAAACATGGAGGATATGGGGGTTCTATATAAACATGGAGGATATGGGGGTTCTATATAAACATGGAGGATATGGGGGGTTCTATATAAACATGGAGGATATGGGGGGGTTCTATATAAACATGGAGGATATGGGGGTTCTATATAAACATGGAGGATATGGGGGTTCTATATAAACATGGAGGATATGGGGGGGTTCTATATAAACATGGAGGATATGGGGGGTTCTATATAAACATGGAGGATATGGGGGTTCTATATAAACATGGAGGATTGGGGGGTTCTATATAAACATGGAGGATATGGGGGGGTTCTATATAAACATGGAGGATATGGGGGGTTCTATATAAACATGGAGGATATGGGGTTCTATATAAACATGGAGGATATGGGGGTTCTATATAAACATGGAGGATATGGGGGGGTTCTATATAAACATGGAGGATATGGGGGTTCTATATAAACATGGAGGATATGGGGGGGTTCTATATAAACATGGAGGATATGGGGGTTCTATATAAACATGGAGGATATGGGGGGTTCTATATAAACATGGAGGGTATGGGGTTCTATATAAACATGGAGGATATGGGGGTTCTATATAAACATGGAGGATATGGGGGTTCTATATAAACATGGAGGATATGGGGGGTTCTATATAAACATGGAGGATATGGGGGGTTCTATATAAACATGGAGGATATGGGGGGGTTCTATATAAACATGGAGGATATGGGGTTCTATATAAACATGGAGGATATGGGGGGTTCTATATAAACATGGAGGATATGGGGGGGTTCTATATAAACATGGAGGATATGGGGGGTTCTATATAAACATGGAGGATATGGGGGGTTCTATATAAACATGGAGGATATGGGGGGTTCTATATAAACATGGAGGATATGGGGGTTCTATATAAACATGGAGGATATGGGGGGGGTTCTATATAAACATGGAGGATATGGGGGTTCTATATGAACATGGAGGATATGGGGGTTCTATATAAACATGGAGGATATGGGGGTTCTATATAAACATGGAGGATATGGGGGTTCTACATAAACATGGAGGATATGGGGGGTTCTATATAAACATGGAGGATATGGGGGGGTTCTATATAAACATGGAGGATATGGGGGTTCTATATAAACATGGAGGATATGGGGGTTCTATATAAACATGGAGGATATGGGGGGTTCTATATAAACATGGAGGATATGGGGGTTCTATATAAACATGGAGGATATGGGGGGGTTCTATATAAACATGGAGGATATGGGGGGTTCTATATAAACATGGAGGATATGGGGGGGTTCTATATAAACATGGAGGATATGGGGGTTCTATATAAACATGGAGGATATGGGGGTTCTATATAAACATGGAGGATATGGGGGTTCTATATAAACATGGAGGATATGGGGGTTCTATATAAACATGGAGGATATGGGGGTTCTATATAAACATGGAGGATATGGGGGGTTTTATATAAACATGGAGGATATGGGGGGGTTCTATATAAACATGGAGGATATGGGGGTTCTATATAAACATGGAGGATATGGGGGTTCTATATAAACATGGAGGATATGGGGGTTCTATATAAACATGGAGGATATGGGGGTTCTATATAAACATGGAGGATATGGGGGGTTCTATATAAACATGGAGGATATGGGGGTTCTATATAAACATGGAGGATATGGGGGGGTTCTATATAAACATGGAGGATATGGGGGGTTCTATATAAACATGGAGGATATGGGGGGGTTCTATATAAACATGGAGGATATGGGGGTTCTATATAAACATGGAGGATATGGGGGTTCTATATAAACATGGAGGATATGGGGGGTTCTATATAAACATGGAGGATATGGGGGGTTCTATATAAACATGGAGGATATGGGGGTTCTATATAAACATGGAGGATATGGGGGGGTTCTATATAAACATGGAGGATATGGGGGGTTCTATATAAACATGGAGGATATGGGGGGGTTCTATATAAACATGGAGGATATGGGGGTTCTATATAAACATGGAGGATATGGGGGTTCTATATAAACATGGAGGATATGGGGGTTCTATATAAACATGGAGGATATGGGGGTTCTATATAAACATGGAGGATATGGGGGTTCTATATAAACATGGAGGATATGGGGGGTTCTATATAAACATGGAGGATATGGGGGGTTCTATATAAACATGGAGGATATGGGGGTTCTATATAAACATGGAGGATATGGGGGGTTCTATATAAACATGGAGGATATGGGGGTTCTCAGCCCTGGGAGTCCATTCTCAGGGTACGGCTTTCTGTGGTAATACAAGTGTAAGTTGGAATCTCTAACAACTATTCACCCCGAATACCCAGACTCCAACCTTCTGTCCACCAAAAGATAGAAATCCTAATGGGATCTCTCACTGCGCTGAGATCTTGGTGATAAAGATGGACGATCTGCTACATTACATATACAGGCTGTGCTTCCTGATTGGTAGTGCTTGTGATTTAATCCAATAAGGCTGCTGTTAGGAATCATGGGGCCCCAGTCCATATGTACCGCTGTCTGTTCTACAAAGTCCGGTCTATTGATCGCCTTCTATCGATCAGTCCTGCTGGAGAACCAGCATTGATCAGTACATGAAGCCAATGGCTGCAGCGCTGATCTGTGTATTCCTGGGGGAGTCCCTACTGTTGGTCTATAATAAGCAGAGGACATCCCTACAGTTCTATCGCTTGTGTGGGGGTGGGGATCTGTCCGTTTTTTATCATCTAACTGTTGAATGAAATAAAACTGCGCATGTATACCCAGCTTATCTCTTCCTCCCTCTCAATGCAATCTCATTGTTCTGCTTATCCTAACTAATAAAGATTCAATATTTTGTATTTGGTTTTATCTCAGCAGTTACAAGGGAGATCCCTGAACTTTGCTGATGCTCTGGAGGCTGAAATCTGTATAATAATCTCATTACAATCATATCCTTCAAAATATACAATCTGCCCGCCTGCCGTGTGCAATCCTTTATGTCAGGTCTGTGCGTCTCCTCCACACCTCACACCTGATTGGCTGCCCAACGGCCACCTGAAGAGTCAGCCAACTGTCACCTGCAGCCAACTGTCATATGCAGCCAACTGTCACCTGCAGCCAACTGTCCCCTGCAGCCAACTGTCACCTGCAGCCAACTGTCATATGCAGCCAACTGTCACCTGCAGCCAACTGTCACCTGCAGCCAACTGTCACATGCAGCCAACTGTCACATGCAGCCAACTGTCACCTGCAGCCAACTGTCACCTGCAGCCAACTGTCACCTGCAGCCAGCTGTCACATGCAGCCAACTGTCCCCTGCAGCCAACTGTCACCTGCAGCCAACTGTCACATGCAGCCAACTGTCACCTGCAGCCAACTGTCACCTGCAGCCAACTGTCACTTGCAGCCAACTGTCACCTGCTGACTGCTAATTACAAGTCAGTTTAGTTTATTTTTATCCCGCCAGCAGGAGGGGAGATTTCCCTTCATACTGTAATCACAACAAGACTTTTTTGTAAGATTTTTAAAATAAATCATTTTTAAAAATCATTTATTGAAATTTTGTATCATTAAGGGCCCTTGCACACTGGGGCGGGGGGCGGCGTCAGCGGTAAAATGCCGCTATTATTAGCGGCGTTTTACCGTCGGTATGCGGCCGCTAGCGGGGCGGTTTTACCCCCCGCTAGCGGCCGAGAAAGGGTTAAATACCACCGCAAAGCGCCTCTGCAGAGGTATAGCCACGCCGTCCCATTGATTTCAATGGACAGGAGCAGTAAAGGGGCCGTATACACACCGCTCCTTCACCGCTCCGAAGATGCTGCTGGCAGGACTTTTATTACCGTCCTGCCAGCGCACCGCTCCAGTGTGAGAGCCCTCGGCGCTTGCACACTGGAATGACAGCAGCGGCACTTTCGGGGTGGTTTGCAGGCGCTATTATTAGCACAATAGCGCCTGCAAACCGCCCCAGTGTGCAAGGGCTCTAAATTGTAGAAAAACTGATACAAGATTTCAATAAATGATTTTTTATAAAATTCAAATGATTTATTGCCTTAAATATTCCCACCAAATGAGGAGATTCTCTAAAAACGATCTATTGGGATGATGGAAAATTCCACCCACAATCTTAAGTGCCGGTTCACACAGGGGCAACACGACTTGCAGGTTGCCTCAGCGAGGCGACCTGCAAACGACTTCCGAGGCGACTTGCAAAACGACTTCTGTATAGAAGTCTATGCAAGTCGCCCCCAAAGTAGTACAGGAACCTTTTTCTAAGTCGTCGCTCCTCTTAGAACGGTTCCATAGCACAGAACGGGAGGCGACTTGTCAGGCGACTAGGTCACCTGACAAAAGTCGTCCCTGTGTGAATGGGCTCTTAGAGTTTATAGATTTTAAATCACAGGAAGACGGGAAGAAATCTCTCCAATGAGATCCCATCCTAGAGCGTTGTCACCGGACGCCGTGTCCCCATCACAAGATTCCCCTCTATTCCTGTTCCATCTCCATACTCTATGCAGTGACCCCGGTGTATATAGTATATACAGTATGTGGGGGGAGGGGCATTCAGTATATTATATTCCTCTATTATAATACTCACCACAATCCTCCTTTGCTCCTCTCTCCGGTGCTGATCTCTCTTGGTTGCTGTTCAGAGGTTCAGCTCTATTTTCTGCCTATCTGCCCCAAGGACACCCCTATGTGGGGCAGTAATCCGGGGCTGTACAGCTGGCTAGAAAAAATACACTTTAATTTTAATGGAAAAAAACACAATATAATTCCCAATTATTTGGTAAAATCTAAAAGATAAACCCCCAAACATTATTTATTTATATATATATTTAGCAGAAGCCCTAGAGAATAAAATGGTGGTCACCGCATGTTTTATGTCACGTGGAATTTCCACAAAGTTTTCACAAACACATTTTTTGTTTTTAAAATACACTTTAATGAATGTTTCTGTTTTTTTATTAAAACATTTCTTTCTGTGGCTGAAAATGAGGATTTTTAACCATTTGATGACCAGGCATTTTTCTGACACTTTTGTTTACATGTAGAAATCAGCATTTATTTTTTTTTTGCTGGAAAGTTACTTGAGACCCCCAAACACTGTATATATATATATATATATGTAGCAGAGGCCGTAGAACAGTGATGGGGAACCTCGGCACTCCAAATGTTTCTGAACTACATTTCCCATGATGCTCCACTACACTGCAGATTGTCAGAGCATCATGGGAAATGTAGTTCAAAAACATCTGAAGTGCCGAGGTTCCCCATCACTGGACTAGAGAATAAAATGGTGGTCGTGGCAATTTTTTATGTCATGCGGTATTTGTGCAATGTTTTTTTCAAAGTGTCATTTTAAGGATAATCAGTGGAAACAGTACATGGGAGGAGTCTTCTGTACATGGGAGGAGTCTTCTGTACATGGGAGGAGTCTGTGATACTTATGTACATGGGAGGAGTCTGTGATATTTATGTATATGGGAGGAGTCTGTGATACTTATGTACATGGGAGGAGCCTGTGATATTTATGTATATGGGAGGAGTCTGTGATACTTATGTACATGGGAGGAGCCTGTGATACTTATGTATATGGGAGGAGCCTGTGATACTTATGTACATGGGAGGAGTCTGTGATACTTATGTACATGGGAGGAGTCTGTGATACTTATGTACATGGGAGGAGTCTGTGATACTTATGTACATGGGAGGAGCCTGTGACACTTATGTACGTGGGAGGAGCCTGTGATACTTATGTACATGGGAGGAGCCTGTGATACTTATGTACGTGGGAGGAGCCTGTGATACTTATGTACATGGGAGGAGTCTGTGATACTTATGTACATGGGAGGAGCCTGTGATACTTATGTACGTGGGAGGAGCCTGTGATAATTATGTACATGGGAGGAGCCTGTGATACTTATGTACGTGGGAGGAGCCTGTGATACTTATGTACATGGGAGGAGTCTGTGATACTTATGTACATGGGAGGAGCCTGTGATACTTATGTATATGGGAGGAGTCTGTGATACTTATGTACATGGGAGGAGTCTGTGATACTTATGTACATGGGAGGAGTCTGTGATATTTATGTATATGGGAGGAGTCTGTGATACTTATGTACATGGGAGGAGCCTGTGATAATTATGTACATGGGAGGAGACTGTGATACTTATGTACATGGGAGGAGTCTGTGATACTTATGTACATGGGGAGGAGCCTGTGATACTTATGTACATGGGAGGAGCCTGTGATACTTATGTACATGGGAGGAGTCTGTGATACTTATGTACATGGGAGGAGTCTGTGATACTTATGTACATGGGAGGAGTCTGTGATACTTATGTACATGGGAGGAGCCTGTGATACTTATGTACATGGGAGGAGTCTGTGATACTTATGTACATGGGAGGAGTCTGTGATAGTTATGTATATGGGAGGAGCCTGTGATAATTATGTACATGGGAGGAGCCTGTGATACTTATGTACATGGGAGGAGCCTGTGATACTTATGTAGATGGGAGGAGTCTGTGATACTTATGTACATGGGAGGAGCCTGTGATACTTATGTACGTGGGAGGAGCCTGTGATAATTATGTACATGGGAGGAGCCTGTGATACTTATGTACGTGGGAGGAACCTGTGATACTTATGTACATGGGAGGAGTCTGTGATAATTATGTACATGGGAGGAGCCTGTGATACTTATGTAGATGGGAGGAGTCTGTGATACTTATGTACATGGGAGGAGCCTGTGATACTTATGTACATGGGAGGAGCCTGTGATAATTATGTACATGGGAGGAGCCTGTGATACTTATGTACGTGGAGGAACCTGTGATACTTATGTACATGGGAGGAGTCTGTGATAATTATGTACATGGGAGGAGCCTGTGATACTTATGTACGTGGGAGGAACCTGTGATACTTATGTACATGGGAGGAGTCTGTGATAATTATGTACGTGGGAGGAGTCTGTGATACTTATGTACGTGGGAGGAGTTCTGTGATACTTATGTACATGGGAGGAGCCTGTGATACTTATGTACGTGGGAGGAGCCTGTGATAATTATGTACATGGGAGGAGCCTGTGATACTTATGTACATGGGAGGAGCCTGTGATACTTATGTACATGGGAGGAGCCTGTGATACTTATGTACGTGGGAGGAGCCTGTGATACTTATGTACATGGGAGGGGCCTGTGATACTTATGTACGTGGGAGGAGTCTGTGATAATTATGTACATGGGAGGAGCCTGTGATACTTATGTACGTGGGAGGTGGCCTGTGATACTTATGCACAGGGGAGGAGCCTGTGATGCTTATGCACAGGGGAGGAGCCTGTGATGCGGATGTACATGGAAATTTTTCCTTTTTTATTTTGAATAAATTAGCAAAGATTTCAAACATATATATATATAGGAGATAAGGATCGGTATATTCAAAACACTGAGCACACCAGCAAGTAATGTGAATAGAAGAAGGTTGACACTAATAAACATTCTTTGCCCACACTAAAGATGGCGCCTTGAGAAGCTGTAGGCGTGGATTACTCGTCAAAGCGCCAGTGGGCGGAGCCTTCTCTAATAGAAAGCCACAGTGCGTTGCCCGCACCTAAGATGGCGCCGTTAGAAGGGGGCGTGTTCTAGCTGTCAAAGCGCCGTTGGGCGCAGCGAATGGGACCTTTGCCCAGTAGAGGGGGCGTGTCTCCGGTTCCTATTTAACGGCTTCGCACGCGGCTCGCTCTCCTGTCTTCTCCGCAGTCCGCTCCCCGAACATCGACCGACCGACCGACCGACCGACCGACAACCACCGACCGACACCGACCGCCATGTCTCCAAGGAAGTTCTTCGTGGGGGGAAACTGGAAGCTGAACGGCGATAAGAAGAGTCTGGGAGAGCTGATCAATACCCTGAACACCGGCAAGATCAATTCCGAGACAGGTGACCGGATCGATACCCCCTCCCCCACCTATTATCGATACCTCCCCTCCCCCACCTTCTATGATCGATACCTCCCCTCCCCCACCTTCTATTATCTGTAATGTCCTATGATCGGTAATCAATAACTAATATTTTGGAATCTGATCAATACCACCCCGGAGATCCTCCCCCTTCTATAGTCCTGATCTGTATATCTCTACTGATTATCACATCTGATCGATCACCAATATTGAGGGGGAGGGGTCTCCTCTATAATCCTGAACTCTGATGGTTACATTGTATCCCCCTCACTACATCCATTCAGGGACAGGTGGGGGGCGTGTCCTCAGAGTACTCCTCCCACTTCTATAATCACCACCCCCGAGGATTGTGCTAAACATCTGTATATGATCAATAACTAATCTATCAGAATTCAATCACTTCCTGTAGATAGGTGGGAATTCCCAGAGATCAATACTCCAATATTGATCATTCTGAGGCCCAATAATTGTATTTGTATAGTTGGTGATCGGAATACACCCCAATTACTGATCAATACTTCGGCCCTAAGACCCCCCTCCCCCACCCTGAATTAATGAACACACCCACAGAAGTCTGGATGGTGATTGGACGTTTGTTATTGGCTCAAGGTCATTGCTCCAGATAATCAGGTGCACCGTATTGATCACAGGGGGGGAGGGGAGATCCTTGTAGAGATGAGATGAGTGGAGTGTTTGGTGTTCTCTGGGAAAGATACAAATATCAATTATTGGAAGTTCTTTAACGAGTCTCCTCTCTGTGTGGCTCCGCCCTCTGTGTGGCTCCGCCCTCTGTGTGACTCCGCCCTTCATTAACATTGCAGTGATCTGGAGGGTTTATTGTTACAAACGTTTGCTGGGAGATGACCGGGGGGGGGGGGGGGGGTATATAGGGGAGTGGAGTATATAGGGGAGTGGAGTATATAGGGGAGTGAAGTATAAAGTGGAGTATATAGGGGAGCGGAGTATACAGTGGAGTATATAGGGGAGCGGAGTATATAGGGGAGCGGAGTATATAGGGGAGTGGAGTATACAGCAGAGTATATAGGGGAGTGGAGTATACAGCAGAGTATATAGGGGAGCGGAGTATATAGGGGAGCGGAGTATATAGGGGAGCGGAGTATACAGTGGAGTATATAGAGTTGCAGAGTATACAGCAGCTTTGTCTGCAGACTATTGCACATCCTGTAGAACGTTCTTTGGATCCTCCCGGGACGCACACGGTGACCACATCCCGCCTCTCCTCTGCCGGGGACCGCACTGTCCTTGAAAAGCTCCTTCCATGAACTGACATCTCCAGGCCGGTTGGTTCAGAATGAAGAGAACGCCAGGAAGTGACAGTTGGGCGTTCGCTGTGTGATGAGCCGATATATATATATATATATATATATATATACACAGCACCTGATTGGCTGTCAGTGGTCAGTCAATGGCGGACTTGGTTGGTAGGGGAATGTTGGGTTTGGCAGGTGAAGGTCCCGGAGGAAGTCCATGTCGTGTTGCACATGGCGGACCAATAGGCTAGAATAAGGACTGAGTGCTGAGTTGGGAATAGTTCATTGGGGGAGGGGGGCCCATGAAATGAATGATGGGGCACTGATCTCGTCTGGGTGGATTCCTTTCACCATCATTGTACAGACCGGACCATACAATCCATATTTAAATCCAGCTTATCGATCACAAATTTTGCTGGACAATGGCATTTAGCAGTAGTTGCCTTTTGATCTTTCGGGTGACTTTGATAATTTTTGGGCTGGTCAGAGTTGCTTGAAAATTACAAGGTGTGTGGCCAACACAATAACAGATTCTGCTACAATTAGCTTGAATGAAGATTTAGAGATTGTTGGCTGCATACCCAAAGAATGTACTCTACATAGATCCAAGGAGTGGGGTACATGGACAGGGATGTCCTCCATGGAGGGTCGGGGAGTGGGGTACATGGACAGGGATGTCCTCCATGGAGGGTCGGGGAGTGGGGTGCGTGGACAGGGATGTCCTCCATGGAGGGTCGGGGAGTGGGGGACATGGACAGGGATGTCCTCCATGGAGGGTCGGGGAGTGGGGGACATGGACAGGGATGTCCTCCATGGAGGGTCGGGGAGTGGGGTGCGTGGACAGGGATGTCCTCCATGGAGGGTCGGGGAGTGGGGTACATGGACAGGGATGTCCTCCATGGAGGGTCGGGGAGTGGGGGACATGGACAGGGATGTCCTCCATGGAGGGTCGGGGAGTGGGGGACATGGACAGGGATGTCCTCCATGGAGGGTCGGGGAGTGGGGGACATGGACAGGGATGTCCTCCATGGAGGGTCGGGGAGTGGGGTACATGGACAGGGATGTCCTCCATGGAGGGTCGGGGAGTGGGGGACATGGACAGGGATGTCCTCCATGGAGGGTCGGGGAGTGGGGTGCGTGGACAGGGATGTCCTCCATGGAGGGTCGGGGAGTGGGGTACATGGACAGGGATGTCCTCCATGGAGGGTCAGGGAGTGGGGGACATGGACAGGGATGTCCTCCATGGAGGGTCGGGGAGTGGGGGACATGGACAGGGATGTCCTCCATGGAGGGTCGGGGAGTGGGGTGCGTGGACAGGGATGTCCTCCATGGAGGGTCGGGGAGTGGGGTGCATGGACAGGGATGTCCTCCATGGAGGGTCGGGGAGTGGGGGACATGGACAGGGATGTCCTCCATGGAGGGTCGGGAGTGGGGTGCGTGGACAGGGATGTCCTCCATGGAGGGTTGGGGAGTGGGGGACATGGACAGGGATGTCCTCCATGGAGGGTCGGGGAGTGGGGGACATGGACAGGGATGTCCTCCATGGAGGGTCGGGGAGTGGGGTGCATGGACAGGGATGTCCTCCATGGAGGGTCAGGGAGTGGGGGACATGGACAGGGATGTCCTCCATGGAGGGTCGGGGAGTGGGGGACATGGACAGGGATGTCCTCCATGGAGGGTCAGGGAGTGGGGGACATGGACAGGGATGTCCTCCATGGAGGGTCGGGGAGTGGGGGACATGGACAGGGATGTCCTCCATGGAGGGTCGGGGAGTGGGGGACATGGACAGGGATGTCCTCCATGGAGGGTCGGGGAGTGGGGGACATGGACAGGGATGTCCTCCATGGAGGGTCGGGGAGTGGGGGACAGGGATGTCCTCCATGGAGGGTCGGGGAGTGGGGTACATGGACAGGGATGTCCTCCATGGAGGGTCGGGGAGTGGGGGTACGTGGACAGGGATGTCCTCCATGGAGGGTCGGGGAGTGGGGTACATGTAGGGTTGGGGAGTGGGGTACATGGACAGGGATGTCCTCCATGGAGGGTCGGGGAGTGGGGTACATGGACAGGGGATGTCCTCCATGGAGGGTCGGGGAGTGGGGTACGTGGACAGGGATGTCCTCCATGGAGGGTCGGGGAGTGGGGTACATGTAGGGTTGGGGAGTGGGGTGCTGGAGCAGAGATGTTGGGGTTCAGGCTGGGGGAGTGGGGTACAAGGACTCAGCACAATCTTGGCCATAATGTGAATCCCACAATGCATTGCACTACAGGCAGAGACATCTGATGACCCAGATTGCTGTTCATATCGGGGGTGGGGGGACCTTGCGGTGATTGGTGGAGATACAAGAAGGGAGGTGTAAGGCTGCGATGTTTGTGGAGGATAATTCCCCTGGACGGGGCTTGGACAATAAAAATAGACTATTGCAGGCTGTGGTTGTCATTCTGTGGTAGAACTACAAGTCCCAGCATGCCTCGGTTTCTGCAGTAGATGACTTTGCTCTATCAGTGAGGGATGATGGGAGTTGTTGTGGTTTGCAGCGTGTTGGTTCCTGTGCTCCTCCTCTATGTGCTGCCAGACACGTCCGTCCTCCGCAACGTCAGGCCTTAGAGAGACAATGTCACTCCACCCCCCCCCTCTCTCCTTTGTCTGAGCCCCTCCCCCCACTTTGTGTAATCATTGCCCTGAGGTGGGGGGGGGGGG
The DNA here is from genome assembly GCA_037953035.1 of Aquarana catesbeiana. Classification (NCBI taxonomy): domain Eukaryota; kingdom Metazoa; phylum Chordata; class Amphibia; order Anura; family Ranidae; genus Aquarana; species Aquarana catesbeiana. The sequence goes on along the minus strand of JBBHAA010002901.1, from coordinate 1,657 downwards.
GGGGCCACAGTTCAGGGGTTGAGGTGGTGGGGGGCACAGTTCAGGTGAGGGGGGCACGTTTTGGGGGGAGTGAGGTGAGGGGCACAGTTCAGGTGGTGGTTCAGGGGGTGGGGGCACATTTCGGGGGGGGGGTGAGAGGAGGTGGGGGGCACATTTCATGGGGTGAGGGGGTGAGGTGAGGGGCACGGTTCAGGGGGGTGAGGGGCACGTTTTTGGGGGGGGCACAGTTCAGGGGTTGGTTCGGAGGGGGGTGAGGGGCACGTTTTGGGGGGGGGGGGGGTGAGGAGGTGGGGGTGTGAGGGGCACATTTTGGGGGGGTGAGGGGGCACGGTTCAGGTGGTGTTTCGGGGGGGGGTGGGGTGAGGAGGTGGGGGTGTGAGGGGCACAGTTCAGGGGGGTGAGGGGCACATTTGGGGGGGGGGGTGAGGGGCACGGTTCAGGGGGGGTGAGGAGGTGGGGGTGTGAGGGGCACAGTTCAGGGGGGTGAGGGGCACATTTTGGGGGGGGGGGGGTGAGGGGCACGGTTCAGGTGGTGGTTCAGGGGGGTGAGGGGCACATTTTGGGGGGGGGGGGGGTGAGGGGCACGGTTCGGGGGGGTGAGGAGGTGGGGGTGTGAGGGACACATTTTGGGGGGGGGGGGGAGTGAGGGGCACGGTTCAGGTGGTGGTTTAGGGGGTGGGGGCACATTTTGGGGGGGGGGGGGGGGGGGTGAGAGGAGGTGGGGGGCACATTTCATGGGTGAGGGGCACGTTTCAGGGTGGGGGGGTGAGGTAAGGGGCACGGTTCAGGTGGTGGTTCAGGGGGGTGGGGGGGCACAGTTCAGGGGGGGGTGAGGTGAGGGTGGTGGTTCAGGGGGTGAGGGGCACGTTTCAGGGGGGGGGGAGGTGAGGGGCACAGTTCAGGGGGGTGAGGGGCACGTTTCAGGGGGGGGGGTGAGGTGAGGGGCACGGTTCAGGGGGTGGTTCAGGGAGGTGAGGGGCAAGTTTTTGGGGGGGGCACAGTTCAGGGTTGGTTCGGAGGGGTGTGAGGGGCACATTTTTTGGGGGGGGGGGGGTGGGTGAGGTGCACGGTTCAGGTGGTGTTTCGGGGGGGGGGGGGTGAGGGGCACAGTTCAGGGGGTGAGGGGCACATTTTGGGGGGGGGGAGGGGCACGGTTCAGGTGGTGGTTCAGGGGGGTGAGGGGCACGTTTGGGGGTGAGGAGGTGTGGGTGTGGGGGGCACATTTCAAGGGGTGAGGGGCATGTTTCGGGGGGGGTGAGGTGAGGGCACGGTTCAGGGGGTGGTTCAGGGGGGTGAGGGGCACGTTTTTGGGGGGGGCACAGTTCAGGGTTGGTTCGGAGGGGGGTGAGGTGCACGGTTCAGATGGTGTTTCGGGGGGGGGTGAGGAGGTGGGGGTGTGAGGGGCACAGTTCAGGGGGTGGTTCGGAGGGGTGAGGGGCACGTTTCGGGGGGGGGGGGTGAGTGAGGAGGTGGGGGTGTGAGGGGCACAGTTCAGGTGGTGGTTCAGGGGGGGGTGAGGAGGTGGGGGTGTGAGGGGCACGGTTCAGGGGGTGGTTCGGGGGGGTGAGGGGCACGTTTCGGGGGGGGGGTGAGTGAGGAGGTGTTGGTTCAGTGCGATTATCTTTCCAAGTGACCTTTAACCTCCTGCCAGCCTCGG
>JBBHAA010002900.1:0-92362 GCA_037953035.1 Aquarana catesbeiana | reverse complement strand
ACCACACACCTCCGTATGTCGGTATTTATACCCCCCAGGTTGTATCCCACCATACAATGCATGGGCGGAGCTCAGCACCTCGGTGGGAACTTCAATGCTATTCTAAATAACAATAAATAAAATATAACAGAGGACTATCAGATCATTTGTGATCTCTTGTATTAGCCAATCGAGTCTCCTCAGAATTAGGTGGAAAAACACGCCATCACGTGAAGCTTGTCATCCAATAAGTAGCAGGAGCTTCTTCTGGGTGACAAAGGTGCATAGGGCAGCCCATTCAAATGATTGGGATGGTCTATGTGCGAGACGCAGAATCGCGTGAGAATCGCACTTTGAAAATCAAGAAGATTAAAAGAAATCAATCTTACCGAAACCTGGTATCTGATATCTTTTGTCCACACCGCTTCTCCTCCAACCAAACACGGGATTTCCTCCGTCTTGTCTTTAAGTTCATGTAGTGCCTGGCACAGAACAGAAGCTAGGTGAGCACACCAGACCGTGACTTCTCAATGCTCCATTCCATTGACCCCTGAGTAATGCCCCAATCTACTGACCTCTGATAAATGCCCCAATCTACTGACCTCAGACCAATGCCCCCATCCATTGACCCCTGAGTAATGCCCCAATCCACTGATCCCTGATAAATGCCCCCATCTACTGACCTCAGACCAATGCCCCCATCTACTGACCTCAGACCAATGCCCCATCTACTGACCTCAGACCAATGCCCCCATCCATTGACCCCTGAGTAATGCCCCAATCTACTGACCTCTGATAAATGCCCAATCTACTGACCTCTGATAAATGCCCCAATCTACTGACCTCAGACCAATGCCCCCATCCCATTGACCCTTGACCAATGCCCCCATTCACTGACCCCTAGCCAATGCCCCCATCCACCGATCCCTGGCCAATGCCTCCATCCATTGAACCTTGACCAATGCCCTCATCCACTGACTCCTGGCCAATGCCCCCCATTCACTGATCCCTGGCTAAAGGAAACACCTTGCGGGGCAATAAAGCCAATTTTTAGATAAAGTGTAGAAATAGAAAAGGGTCACTTTAGGTTACAAAGATCACTGAGAGCCCCAGCAGATGGGGGGAGGTGTCAGTCCAGTTCAGTGACGGTGAACGCGCAGTCAGCGGATTGGTGGTGAATCATTTACAGGATCTGGCTGGGAATTTGGTGAACGGAATCATCTGATGAACCTGGAAAGTGTCTCCAGAGCTAATTATTACTAGAGTGACCCACAGCTGTGTCTGCTTCATTCTTCCCAGGTATAATACCGCCCATCTCAGAAATGTGCTTGTGTGAGGCAGGACAGCAAAACCTACTCTGTACACAGCGCAGGCTGATTATCCTTGGTGTCCAATAGGAAATGATCTCTCTATATACAGTAGAGTATGTATATATATATATATATATATATATATATATATATATATATATATATATATATATAGATAGAGAGAGAGAGAGGGTCCTTGTCACTATATACTGTCCGTATACAGTGCCTTGAAAAAGTATTCATACCCCTTGACATTTCCCAAATTTTGTCATGTTACAACCAAAAACATAAATGTATTTTATTGGGATTTTATGTGATAGACCAACACAAAGTGTCTCATAATTGTGAAGTGGAAGGAAAATGATAAATGATACAAATAAATATGTGAAAAGTGTGGGGGGGGGGCATTTGTATTCAGCCCCCTTTTACTCTGATACCCCTAACTAAAATCTAGTGGAACCAATTGCCTTCAGAAGTCACCTAATTAGTAAATAGAGTCCTATATATTAGGAGGGTCCTATATATCACTATATACTATCCATATATAACAGTCCTACAGATGTCCTTACTTTCTGGAGAGCGGCTCTCTCGGGGCTGCCATGGTTGAATTCCAGGATTGGCTCATTCTTTACTTCTCCCGCTGCACAGTGATGCCATCGTAGTCTGTGGGGTACAATAAATATAGGATGAGATTTACTGATAATCTAATGGAGATTTTGTTGGGCCTCATTAACAAAGACATTGGGATTTATTAAAGGGGAAGCCGTTTGATCTAACTCAGGCATTATTGTAACTGGTTCTGTGTTATTAAATCCTCCCGGCTTCCCCTTCAGTTTTCACAGTTGTACCGGCTCCTCTCCTGGACTGAAAAGGATTCCCCTGATTTCACTGCACACTGTGAGCTTCTCACATTGTGCATTAGAAGCTGCAGCAAGTCAGAAAGAGCCCCGCCTCATTTCCTGGCTGGAGGACGTCCAGCATCATCTAGATCTTTCCTCCCTGGCCTGTCTGTCCCTGCCCCTTTCATTCATTGGAGTTCAGTTCTTTGAATCATGGAGTGTCACACAATATCGCACCTTTCTTCTAAATCGGAGAATCTGCTTTTTAATTCTTATTTCTTTTTTTAGTCTTTCCCTCTCTACTATTCCTGTTAGTCCAGGCCGTCTTGGACCTGTGCGTTTAGTCCAGGCCGTCTTGGACCCGTTTGTTTAGTCCAGGCCGTCTTGGACCCGTTTGTTTAGTCCAGGCCGTCTTGGACCCGTTTGTTTAGTCCAGGACGCCTTGGACCCCTGCGTTTAGTCCAGGACGCCTTGGACCCCTGCGTTTAGTCCAGGACGCCTTGGACCCCTGCGTTTAGTCCAGGACGCCTTGGACCCCTGCGTTTAGTCCAGGACGCCTTGGACCCCTGCGTTTAGTCCAGGACGCCTTGGACCCCTGCGTTTAGTCCAGGACGCCTTGGACCCCTGCGTTTAGTCCAGGACGCCTTGGACCCCTGCGTTTAGTCCAGGACGCCTTGGACCCCTGCGTTTAGTCCAGGACGCCTTGGACCCCTGCGTTTAGTCCAGGACGCCTTGGACCCCTGCGTTTAGTCCAGGACGCCTTGGACCCCTGCGTTTAGTCCAGGACGCCTTGGACCCCTGCGTTTAGTCCAGGACGCCTTGGACCCCTGCGTTTAGTCCAGGACGCCTTGGACCCCTGCGTTTAGTCCAGGACGCCTTGGACCCCTGCGTTTAGTCCAGGACGCCTTGGACCACTGCGTTTAGTCCAGGACGCCTTGGACCCCTGCGTTTAGTCCAGGACGCCTTGGACCCCTGCGTTTAGTCCAGGACGCCTTGGACCCCTGCGTTTAGTCCAGGACGCCTTGGACCCCTGCGTTTAGTCCAGGACGCCTTGGACCCCTGCGTTTAGTCCAGGACGCCTTGGACCCCTGCGTTTAGTCCAGGACGCCTTGGACCCCTGCGTTTAGTCCAGGACGCCTTGGACCCCTGCGTTTAGTCCAGGACGCCTTGGACCCCTGCGTTTAGTCCAGGACGCCTTGGACCCCTGCGTTTAGTCCAGGACGCCTTGGACCCCTGCGTTTAGTCCAGGACGCCTTGGACCCGTGCGTTTAGTCCAGGACGCCTTGGACCCGTGCGTTTAGTCCAGGACGCCTTGGACCCGTGCGTTTAGTCCAGGACGCCTTGGACTCATGTGTTGGAAGTTCACCATCACGCTGGCTGCGCCTGCAGTGTGAATGAGAAAACTCATAGGGATGAGGGACTTGTAGTTCTTAATGGAACAGAAGTGAGCTGACCTGAAGGTCATTATCTCGCTACAAACCAGCAGCTGCACAGGAATAGTCTGCAGGAGCCAGAGCATTGCACCTGTGATTCACTGATCTTGGTTGCGATGCTTTTCAGGCTCCTATGTAAAAAATAAATGCACATTTTTTAAAAATTATTATATAATGCCTCACAGAAAAATGTCTATTCAGACGAAACGTACAGGGCAGGAAATAGCGGTGACGTCATCACGCTCGTGAAAGTGCTAGGACCTGTGATTACAGTTTCGTCGTAAGTCCTTTTTTTTTTTTTTTTTTTTAATCTGAACGCTGCGCAATGTGGTTTCCTTTTCTTGTATGATCTATGGTTGGATCGGCTTCTGTGGATACCCTGTGGTTAATTTTTGGCTCGTTTTCACCAACAGTCCCCCACAAGGAGGCTGGATAAATCAAGATGATCTACACCTAATGTGAGGGGTAATAAAGCTCACAGGTGTGAGTATAGACCTTGATAGGTCCTGGGATCAGGTTAAAATATATTTTTTATATTCTAAGCACTGGGTGCAATATCACCTTTACGGACTTTGATTTTTCTTATATATTTTTTACAATAGAATATAAAATTTGTCTGATTCACATTTTTATGTGGACAGCGCAACATGTTTTTTTATATATATATATATATATTTATTTATTATATGGGAGCATTTAGTTTAGTTTTTTTTGTGTGTGTACAAATGGTGGAGTCGGCCTATAAGGAGCAGCCAGTGGTCTGCAGATACGACTCCTGTGCTCTCTGCGGAGTGTCTGTCCCATGATGCCACCCCAGACATAGACCTGTGAGTAGCGGACATGTGCAATTCTTTTCATTCCGAAATCGTTCTTTTAACGAATTTAGACAAATTCGTTCACTCAGAAATATCCGAGTTTTAGAATTTCCGAATTTTTCCGATTATTCGGAAATTCGACAACTCGGAAATTCTAAAATTTGGAAATCCGAAAATTCAAAAGAACAAAAAAATCAGAAAAAAGGAACGAAAATCTGAAATAATGACTAATAATAACTTACGGTAACTATTACTACCTGTTAAATTTATAGGTATTGGAATTTCCTTTCAAATTTGGCTGTTAGTGAACGCAACGAATGCGAATTTATCCAAAGTTACGAAATAACGAATGCCGTATCTAAACGAATGGAACGTAACGAATTAATAATCATAATAATAATACGTTATTATTATTATTTATTATTTTCTTCCGTTCCATTTGTTTAGATGCGGCATTCGCTATTTCGGATAATTTGTAACTTCGGATAAATTCATATTTGTTACGTTCACTAACAGGCAAATTTGAAAGAAAAATTCCAATACCTGTAATTGAATAGTTATTATTAGTTAGTTATTATTTTGAATTTTTGGGTTTTCTTTCTTATTTTCGAATTTTTGGATTCTCAAATTCTCGAATTTTCAAGTTTCTGAAACAAAAAACGAATAAAACGAAAAACGAACACATTTTTTGGCGGACATTACTCATGGACAGCTCACGTGTTCATGAAGCCTGGGGCTTCTCATCCCGATGGTGTCAGCGGTGACACCGGTCGGGTTCTGCGGTGTCAGCACAGCACACTGGGAGGGTGGTGGGAACCAGTTCTGCCGCTCTGCTGGTGCCTGGAGGACTGAACCTCCCGAGGTTCATCAGGAGAAACAAACATATCCAAGATATCTATTGTGTCAGCACAGTCTAGTAGACAACAATGGGGTGATAACATGTCAGCTGACTCAGCCCATAGTTCCCTCATTATGATAGATAAATCCCCGGAGCCGGATGTCCAACACAATGCCCCCAATAGCCCGTCCCGAACCTCGGTGGGAGGGAAATGGATTTGTTTTGTACACATTCACTGATCCGGGATAAAACAATAAATATTTGTTTCGTTTTGTGTAAATATGAAATATTGCACATGTAGTCTCTGGTCCAGCCAGCAGGTGGAGCTGCTGTCTCCTTTTCACATTATTATCATGAGGACTTTTTTAGCCGTGACCAAATGTTATAAAACTCAGAGCGGTGACTCCGCCCCTTTGGGGAGGGATCAGGTGGAGGTTTCAAGCAGAAAAAGGGAGCTGCAAAGCAAGTTTTATATTCTATATATATCGATGTTGATATATTCAATGTTGATTTGCGTATTCGGTGAATGTGATAACACAGCAATGTAGAAATTGCCCCCCCATGGAAGCACAATGAACTCTTGTCATCCCCTCCCCCTCCTCCGCTGTGAGGCGGATGGAAACCTGAACAATGAACTCCTCTTATTTGCTCCCATTTAGAAAGACCTTTGCTGTATCCGTTCCATATAACAAGTGCCTGCTGATCCTGCCAGAAATCTTGTCAGCTCATCACTTCCTGTGCTCTCTGCCTCTGATGGCTAATATTAAATTGTTCCCGATTCTCTCCTTGGACTATAGAACACCTCCCCTGTGTTATGGAGATTTGGTGTTCTGTAGTCCGGTACTAGGATCACTCTAGGACAGGATCACCGGGTACAGCCCCATTCACACAGCCGCAGAGGGCCGTACATCACTGGGGATCTGCATGTTCCTGCAGCTGGTGTGGGCACAGCATGGAAGGGCAGTATATGGGCACAGCACGGGAGGGCAGTATATGGGCACAGCGGGGGAGGGCAGTATATGGGCACAGCGGGGGAGGGCAGTATATGGGCTCAGCACGGGAGGGCAGTATATGGGCTCAGCACGGGAGGGCAGTATATGGGCACAGCACGCGGGGGCAGTATATGGGCACAGCATGGGGGGGCAGTATATGGGTAAGGGGGGAGGGCAGTATATGGGCACAGCAGGGGAGGGCAGTTAATGGGTACAGGGAGAAGTTCAGTATATGGGCACAGCGGGGAAAGGCAGTATATGGGCATAGGATAGGAGGGCAGTATATGGGCACACAGGGGAGGGCAGTATATGGGTATGGGGAGAAGGGCAGCATATGGGCACAGCATGGAAGGGCGGTATATGGGTATGGGGGAGGGCAGTATATGGGCACAGTGGGGGAGGGCAGTATATGGGCACAGCATGGAAGGGCAGTATATGGGCACAGCGGGGGAGGGCAGTATATGGGCACAGCGGGGGAGGGCAGTATATGGGCACAGCGGGGGAGGGCAGTATATGAGCAAAGCGGGGGAAAGGCAGTATATGGGCATAGTATAGGAGGGCAGTATATGGGTAAGGGGGGTAGTATATGGGCACACGGGGGAGGGAAGTATATTAATACGGGGAGGAGGGCAGTATATTGGCACAGCATGGAAGGGCAGTATATATGTACGGGGGAGGGCAGTACATAGGCACAGCATGGAAGGGCAGTATATGGGCACAGTATAGGAGGGCAGTATATGGGCACAGCGGCGGAGGGCAGTATATGGGCACAGCGGCAGAGGGCAGTATATGGGCACAGCATGGGAGGGCAGTATATGGGTAAGGGGGGAGGGCAGTCAGTGGATGCTACCCCCTACTCAGAGGCCACATCGGACTCCGTACGCTCTCCTTAGCAAATACAGAACTATAATCTGTGTCAATTACCACTTACCTACAAGGCTGTTCATGGCTACTTAATGTTTGGAGACCGGAATTGTCTGAGGCCTCTGTTACGTCCTATACACACACTCAATTCTGTCTGTGCAGCTATTTGAATATCTACCTGATCACCAATATTGGTGCAGATGTAACTGCTTCGTTCAACTTTAGGTGAACTATCTCTAGCTCCTGAGGAAGCGTTCTACAACGCGAAACATGTTGAGCATGAGTATATAAGCACATAGAGAACATCTACAAGTGGATTACTGTACCTGCAACTCAACCCACCTATACAGTCACTATGATTCCATACCGGGAAAGTTTTCTCTCCTCTTTATAACTGTATACTAGACTGTTTGTATCATTAGTAGGGCTTTAGACACTAGATGCAGGGAAGTGTCCACTTGATATGGTTGTAACTTTACTACTATACGCAGTATGTACTGTTTTTAAACTAAATGTCTAGTTTTGCAATTTTAAGCTAATAAAATGTAAAATCTAATTTCTATCTTTTCATAGTTGAATTACTTATGTGCCCTCAAAGTCCCATTCCTCGTAGTTTTCCATTTCTATATATACAATTATAGGGACGTTGGCACATTTTTTGCCAGTACCTACAGTGTCACCCTGTTCTGAGGTACTTATCAAACTAGGACCCCCTTTTTGCATATTCAAGGGGGGAGGGCAGTATATGGGCACAGCAGGAGAGGGCAGTTAATGGGTATGGGGAGGAGTGCAGTATACGGGCACAGCATGGGAGGACAGTATATGGGCACAGCGAGGAAAGGCAGTATATGGGCATAGCATAGGAGGGCAGTATATAGGTAAGGGGGGCAGTATATGGGTATGGGGAGGAGGGCAGTATATGGGCACAGCATGGAACGGCAGTATATGGGTACGGGGGAGGGCAGTATATGGGCACAGTATAGGAGGGCGGTATATGGGTAAGGGGGGCATTATATGGGCACATGGTGGAGGGGCAGTATATGGGTATGGGGAGGAGGGCAGTATATTGGGCACAGCATGGAAGGGCAGTATATGGGTATGGGGGAGGGCAGTATATGGGCACAGTGGGGGAGGACAGTATATAGACACAGAAATGGAAAAGGCAGTATATGGGCACAGCATGGAGGGGCAGCATATGGGCACAGCGGGGGAGGGCAGTATGTGGGCACAGCATGGAAGGGCAGTATATGGGCACAGCAGGGAAAGGCAGTATATGGGCATAGTATAGGAGGGTGGTACATGGGTAAAGGGGGCAGTATATGGGTACGGAGAGGAGGGCAGTATATGGGCACAGCATGGAAGGGCAGTATATGGGTACGGGGGAGGGCAGTACATGGGCACAGCATGGAAGGGCAGTATATGGGCACAGCGGGGAAAGGCAGTATATGGCCATAGTGTAGGAGGGTGGTATATGGGTAAGGGGGCAGTATATGGGTACGGGGGGAGGGCAGTATATGGGCACAGTGGGGGAGGGCAGTATATGGGCACAGTATGGAAGGGCAGTATATGGGCACAGCATGGAGGGGCAGTATATGGGTACGGGGAGGAGGGCAGTATATGGGCACAGCATGGAAGGGAAGTATATGGGGAGGGCAGAACATGGGCACAGTGGGGGGCAGTACATGGGCACAGCATGGAAGGGCAGTATATGGACACAGTATAGGAATAGGCAGTCAGTCTATAGAAGGGGGGGTCAGTGATGGGGGGGAAGGGGGTGTCCGTCTATAGAAGGGGGGGGATCAGTGATGGGGGGTGTCAGTCTATAGAAGGGGGGGGATCAGTGATGAGGGGGTGGCAGTCTATAGAAGTGGGGGGATCAGTAATGGGGGGCAGTCTATAGAAGGGGGGGGATCAGTGATGGGAGGGTGTCAGTCTATAGAAGGGGGGGGGATCAGTGATGGGGGGGGTGGCAGTCTATAGAAGGGGGGGGGATCAGTGATGGGGGGGGTGGCAGTCTATAGAAGTGGGGGGATCAGTAATGGGGGGCAGTCTATAGAAGGGGGGGGGATCAGTGATGGGAGGGTGTTAGTCTATAGAAGGGGGGGATCAGTGATAAAGAGGGGGTTCAGTGATGGGGGGGTGTCAGTCTATAGAAGGGGAGGGATCAGTGATGAGGGGGGGGGTTCAGTTTCTATAAGGGGGGGGAATCAGTGAAGAGGGGGGGTGTCAGTGATGAGGGGGGGTGTCAGTCTATAGAAGGGGGGATCAGTGATGGGGGGGTGTCAGTCTATAGAAGGGGGAGGGGGGATCAGTGATGGGGGGGTGTCAGTCTATAGAAGGGGAGGGATCAGTGATGAGGGGGGGTGTCAGTCTATAGAAGTGGGGGGGATCAGTGATGAGGGGGAGTGTCAGTCTATAAAAGGGGGGATCAGTGATGGGGGGGTGTCAGTCTATAAAAGGGGAGGGATCAGTGATGAGGGGGGGGTCAGTCTATAGAAGGGGGGGGATCAGTGATGGGGGGTGTCAGTCTATAGAAGGGGGGGGGGGGATCAGTGATGAGGGGGTGTCAGTCTATAGAGGGGGGGGATCAGTGATGGGGGGTGTCAGTCTATAGAGGGGGGGTAGTGGTGGGGGGATCAGTGATGAGGGGGAAGGGGGTGTCAGTCTATAGAAGGGGGGGGGATCAGTGATGGGTGGTGTCAGTCTATAGGGGGGGGTCACTGATGGGGGTGTGTGTCAGTCTATAGAGGGGGGGAGGGGGATACTCACCCCGCACAGGAGCGGGTCACCAGCCTCCTCACATGCAGCATGACTCCAGGATGTGTCCGGGTGTTCTCACCTTCTCTAGGCACCCTAGGGGGGAGGAGCCTGGCATGTAACACCGCTCCCTGTTGGTTGGATGAGGGGAGGGGGCGGGGAGTAGTAGACAGTCCGGATAATATAATGATGATAATTTATATATCGGGGAGATGAGGGGAGGGGCTGGCAGGCGTCCTCTTCTCTGATAGGTGGGAGGGTACAGAGGACAGGCTGTGGATTGGTCGGATCTCTCTGTTCTCCTTCACAGCATACAATGTATCAGATAAGGAAATGTCAGCAGCCGACCAATCACAGAGCTCCTTTCTCTGACCGCTCAGTCTCGGACTGAACCATTATACAGATGGGGGGGTTATGTAATGGATTGTCCTCTGTTTTCTCTGTACCCCGGATTTATCATTGTATATCTTTATCTGACTTTTATATAAGACACGGACCGCCCATCCTGCCCGCCCGGTGAGGAATGTGGGGGGGGGGGTGAAGGGATCAGTATGTGGGACAACCAAAGGCTGGTACGTGTGCAGCCAATCACAGGGGATCCTGGGGAGTTTCTAACCAATGGGAAAGCTGGTTAGGGGAGACTCCCTCGTTTGCTGCCAGTGCTGTGCAGATAAGGGGAGGGGCGGTAGGGGGCGCTGTGTGGCAGCACATGGAGGGGGCGTGTCTGATGGTGCAGTGTATAGGAGATACATTATCTTATGTAAAGTGTTACATTGTGTGTACAATCATGTGACTATTATATATGACTAGAATAATAATATAATATAATAATATATCAAATAAAATATATAATAATATACTAAAATAATATAATAATCAAATATAAATATAATAATAAACTATAAATATAATAATATAAGGGCCCATTCACACCACAAAAAGGGCATGCACTGCGTGTTTTTTTCATACATTTGCACGCATTTGATGCATTTCTATGTGCATTTCACGCGGTATTCCATCTGCGTTTGTCCTTTGAGGTCACTTCCTTCTTTCTTTGGGCTCCTATGTGCGGTGCGTTTGTGCGTTTTTTGGTGGCGTGTTGTACTATTTTTTTTTGCCCTGTAAGCTCCGGTTCACACCAAATGCCGGTCAGTGCGTTTTCATGTGCGGCTTTCCGACATCTGTGCGACTTCATGCGCGGATGTCAATGAGAGTCGCACATGAAATCGACAAAAAGCAGGAACCTTTTCAAAGTCGGTGCAAGTCGGAGTCGCACTGATTTGAACGGTTCAATAGCCACAAATAGGATGCGACTTTGATCTGTCAGATCTCATGACAAGTGGCACCAATGGGAACTAATCCCAGAGGATATTCTGCACTTTGGACTGTCTGTTCACTTAGAAGACCGTCAACAATGCATTGCATCCCCCTCCATCAGTGTGAATGGACCCCTGAGGAGCGGAGATCACACTGACCACCCATCTCTCTCATCACCTGCAGACCAGGAAAGATTGGGGGGAGTAGTGATTGGACGATGACAATCGGCACCTTTTCCATACCCCTTCAATAAAAAAAATAAACATAAAAGCTGGGGGGGGGGGTGTCCTTGGCACCTATGTATATGACCATAGGTGTGTCCACCGCAAAGCTTAAACACATTTGCTTGCTTGCGTGCGTGCGTGCGTGTGTGTGTGTGTGTGTGTGTATATATATATATATATATATATATATATATATATATATATATATATATATATATATATATATATATATAATCTCGACAGTCTCAGTAGAGCGGTGGGTGGAGTCATAATTGCAGATTGTTGTCAGTAGGGCAGTGGTTTTTTATTTATTTTTATTTTTTTTTTAGGATTTATTTTTAATTTTTTAGCAGAAAAAAAAACTGAATATTTTTTCATTTGGTGAAATATCAGGGGTCTAAACAGGAACAATATGCGATACACAGAGTGGGTAGGTTGTGCCCAGGCACACCTGGCACACCCTGTGCACACCCCTATGTTTATGACTGTAATCTGTGAACGTCGGGATAAGCAAATATTGTCTAAATACAAGAAAAATGTGTTAGAATTTGATTATTGGCATCCTTTGTGCATTTCTTCAGATCTGTGCAATAATCCACCATGAACTACTATTGCACCTTCTTCTGTGTGGGTGTTTCCTGTATATTTATAATCGTGAAATTCAGGATCAGCAAATCTCGTCTAAATCCATTCATCATGTGTGATCTTTGTGTTATCCTCTCAGATCTGTTCAGTCATCCAGTGTGAGACTTCCTGTAATAAAGACCGCCCACTGCTGATCTCTCTCCTTGTGCAGGGGGACTGGTCATGTCTCCGCCCCCTCTTGTTGTTTTCTGTAGTGGGTGGAGCCTGCTAGGCCCCATCCCACCTCTGTGTTCTCTATGATATAAGGTGACTGTAATTTTACAAGGAAATATCTGGGTTTGAAAAAGCATTTGATGCACAGAAAGTGGATTTATCTGGGGCAGGAGAAGCGGCTGCCCTGGGCACTGTGGTATCATGTGAGGAGGGAGGGGGATTTGTGTTGAGAAGGGGAATTTGGGGGATGGCAGAGGGTCAAAATTTTTTTTTTTTTTAGGGAGGTGTTCTAGGAGTAGTAATTTGGGGAGGGATTTATGTTGGGAGGGGGGAATTGGGGAGTTTCTGCTATAAAAGTAATATGGTAGAGAGGAAATATACGTTTATATTTTATTTTTGGGGGGTGGGGGGCTTGTTCTAATAGGGATGATTGAAGGAATGGAAATTGGAGGGAGGGGGTGTCCGTGCTAGGATAGGATATTAGGGGAGGGGAATTTGGAGTGGGGGGATTTGTGCTTGGAGGGGAAATTTGAGGAGTAGAGGATTAGTGGTGCTAGGAAGGCAATTTCTTCTTTTTTTTTGGGGGGTGGGGGGGGGGGAATTTGTGATGGGGGCAGATTTGTACTGGAGGGAGGGGGAATTTATGCTCAGGGGTAAGCATGCAGATTGGTTTTTGATTTTCTTTTTTTTGGGGGGGAGGTGGGAGACTTTTGCTGACATATAATGCTCATACATCTTGGAGGGGGCGCAATTTGGCATGTTTGCCCCAGGCTCTAGATGACCTTGTCTCAGAACTGGGCATGATGTAACTTATGCACAGCACAGTGTACATTCCAAAGAAGAGACACAGCATGTCTAATATATATATATATATATATATATACACACACACATATACCGGGTCTCCAGCCTGCATTGTGTACTCTCTGTATAAGGGACAACCATGATCAATGGCAATGCTGGCTGTGATCCTCAGATAGAGATACCCACCTGGGGTTAGGTACACATCAGTGCCTTCGCTGCAGGGGGAGGGGGGGGGGTTCACTTGAACAGGCTGCTGTACCTGCGGGAAACCATCTCTGATCCCTTTCTGGAACCACACGGTGCTTTTGCACATTTCCATGCATGGGGAGAAACCAAACAATCCCCCCCTGGGGTGAAACATTTGTTCTTCTCTTACAACCCCCCCCCCCCCCAATTGTCTATTAAATGCTAATTGCAGTGATCCTCATTATGGGGGTCTGCGCCATTGTGAATGATGACTGTTATTGGTTTTCACTATTGTGTGAAGTCATTGAACTGCCAGGCAGATAACAAGGCAGATAAATGGTGAGTGTAACCAACAATGATCTCCTATCTGATCTTCAGTTTGTTAAACACCCCAAATGGGATTGTTTGCTTTTATCTCATTTAAAAAAAAAAAAAAAAAAAACAACACACACCTGTTAGCTGGGCTACACTTCTATCATTTACATTGTTCTCAGCTATCCACGAGGACAACAGCACAACAAACACTATGTTATAGAGCAGTGGTCTCCAAACTGTGGCCTGGATGCGGCCCTTTGCTTGCCTTTATCTGGCCCTTACGGCACTATTTCATCCACTGATGGGGCACTATTCCTCCCACTGATACCAATAATGGGGCATTTCTCCTCCCACTGATGGGGCACTATTCCTCCATCTGATACCAATGATGGGGCACTATTCCTCCCACTGATACCAATGATGGGGCACTATTCCTCCCACTGATACCAATGATGGGGCACTATTCCTCCCACTGATACCAATGATGGGGCACTATTCCTCCCACTCACACCAATAATGGGGCATTATTCCTTCCAATGACACCAGCAATAGGGCACTATTTCTCCCATTAAAACCAGTGATGGGGTATTGCTTCCTCCCATTGACAGCATGGCATTTCTACTCCCACCAGCCACAGTCCGTCCGTCCGTCCGTAAAGCCTGAAGGACAGTTAACTGCCCTTTGTTTAGAAAGTTTGGAGACCCCTGTTATAGAGAGTGGAGGTGTTCTGTAGTCCTTTACCATGGAGACTACACCACTCCTCTATAGGATACAGCAAGTGAGTGTTGTCACCCCAGGACAGGAAGTGTGTTACTGGTCATAATGGGATAGTATGGTGCTTTTGGTGAATGTACCCAGAGTTCAGCTTCAAGGGTAACACGGCTTGTACTTCCTTTCAAGTACCAAATTTGGGTTGATTGGAGATTTATAGTATAGGAACCTCCCAAACCTGTATCGGGGGGGCTGCAAACCAGGAACTCCACTCTCTGTGACTTTACACGGGATGATTGTGTTCCATTGTTTGACACTTCATTTTTGTCTTGTAATATTACACAGAGGTGTGTATGTGTGGCCAAGTCTTTGGAAGGATTAGAGCCCCTGGCGGGTTTTACTGCAGTCGGAGATTGTCCTCAGGACAGGCTCACCATTCACTTTACAATCTGACCTACAGCATTGTGTGGCTTACATGAAGAGCCTGAGCATTGGTTTGTACGAAAAGTGTATGACCATACAACCAATACTCAGGCTCTTCACGTAAGCCACACAATACTGCAGGGCCAGTATAAGGAAGTGCAACAGCCCCACCTGGGACTCCAACCAGGCCACGCCCCCAAAAGTGTTTCACTCCACCCCTGGAGCTTAGTCATAAGGACAGGGAGTCTCCATCCCCATGACTAAGCTCCAGGGGCGGAGCGAAACGTGTTGGGAGGCATGGCCTGGTTGGAGCCCCAGGCGATGCTGTTGCACTTCCTATTACCGGACCTGCAGCATTGTGTGGCTTACATAAAGAGTGAGCATTTCATCCAATCAGTGTACATTTTAGAGAAAAAAAAAAAAGGAAAGAGAAGACAACACAAGTTCCAGAGTTTTGGCATTTATTCAAAGTTTTCTTTTTTTCTTTTTTAACAAAGATAAAAGTACCAAATCCCCATCAAAGGCTGTCCTATACCAGGGTGACACAACAAATCATCCCCACCAATGACTGCCCTACACATGGGGGAGGGGAGGGGGGGGGGGTGCAACAAATCATCCCCACCAATGACTGCCCTACACATGGGGGAGGGGAGGGGGGGGGGGTGCAACAAATCATCCCCACCAATGACTGTACAATAGGGGGGGGGGGGGGGGCGGGCGACAAGACATCCCCACCAGCAACTATCCTACATAGGGGTGCAACAAGACATCCCCAACCAATGACTGCTCTACATTGAGGGGGAGCAACAACACTTTTCTATACAATATTGTGCAGCCGCTGCCCCCCGCCAGAGAGCGGATGTATCTATCTATACCCCCCCAACAATAGAGATACTGATAAGCTGAAGGACAAGGTGAATAAAACTGAACAAATAATATAGCCAATGACATACATCCTGTACAAAACTCCCTCCCCCATACACTCTATATACACACACAAGACACAGGAAACCAATGTATACACATATAGGGATCTGTTTGGCTTTAATGAAGAATTCTGGGAATAATCATTGGAAAGGACAATGGGAGGTAAGGGCACCGAGATGATTGCAATGACCCAAAATCCCTCCACTCACCTCCCACAGTCCTTTTCAGTAGACTAATCCCGGAGTTCCCCTTTAAGTGCTGTGGTGGGGGTTGGGGGGAGGTGGTTTGACACAAGTCATCAATCTTCACCATTCTGACATTGCGTTGGGGGCGGGACAGAGATAATAAAATGTGTTAATAATCTTTATAGCCATATATATATATATATATATATATATATATATATATATATACATACACACACACATATACAGGCTCAATAAATATGCATGGTTTGTGTGCGGCCAGCAGCTCTGCGTTTAATGTCTGCCGGCGGCAGAAAAACGGATCTTAAAGAGCCGGCAAGTTTCCTAAAACCGGAGCAGATGGACTGTGAAGCATCTCTGCATAGCAGCCAATCAGCTTCCACCTTCAGCTTGTTCACTTTAAGCTTTGAAAATTAAAAAGAAGCGGATTGGTTGCCATGGACAGCCGCTCCAGTTTTAGGGCCGGTTCACCCCACAGACACGCAGTCCGGGTGCGTTTCTGAATGCGTGTTTTTGATGTGTTCCTAAATAAGGAAATGTGCGTTCCAGTGTATTTTTGATTTTTTTTTATGTATATTTATAGTATAAATATATACTATTTAGTATTTACTATATTGATGATTGAGTTTTTACTACATTCCAGTTCAGTGCAAAAACAAAACAAAATGCAGCATGTTCTGCTTATCTTTTTCTTCTGGAACTGACCGCAGTGGTGTGACCTTTGACATTGGAAACCATATGATCTAATATCCAACAGGGATGCACCGATACCAGATTACTTTTTTTAAATCAGCCAGTACGAGTACTGATACTTTCGGTCAAGTAGGCGCCAATACCTTTGCGGTGCGATTTGAGCCCATACGAAAAAGTGAATGGGCTCAAATCGTACTGCAAACACTCGCATAGGATTGGAACAGAAATGCGGTGCGATTCCCAACACTGCTCCTGTGTGAACCCAGGCCGAAGTCACCATGACAAGCCTAGGTTAACACAGGAGTGGTGCGGGGGAAACCGCGTGCGATTCAAAAAGGAAATCACACTGCATTCCTGTTCAAATTGCAAGTGATTGTTTGCAGTGCGATTTGAGCCTGTTTATTTATTTATTTATTTTTTTATGGGCTCAAATTGCACCATAAAAGGTATCGGTGCCTTTGCATGAGTACTTGTGCAACCAGACTATCCAAACTAAAAAAAAAAAAAAAAAACGCACTGGACTGCATGTTCTGTGAACCGGCCATTAGTAAGTTCCCCTCTAAAACAGCTTCTGGCAATTACTTGCAATCGAGTTTTGCGATTTCCCAGTGGCTCAAAAATTGCCAGACGGGGGGGGTCAATAATCGCTGCACAGATGGTTGCAGGATCTGTGAGGGGACAAAGGTCTACGTTCTCTAACCCGGGATAATCATTAATATATTACAAATAGAATGAGACAGAGACCTAAGAAAGGTAACAGAAATAAAATGTATATAGAAGACATCGGACATCACGTCGTCAAAAAAGAAAGAAAAACAAAAAACAAAAACAAAACAAAAAACAAAAAAATACAAAACAAAACAAGAAACACACACACAAATAAGGATTTCTCTTTGTTGGTTCAGTTCTTACATTCTCCAGTGTCAGTCTACAATTTATTTTATTTTTTTTGGATACAAAGAAACAACCAATAGAATTGGTCACAGATGATGCAAATGTTTCACATTTTCAATGTTTTTTTTGCTTTCACAATTCCCGCCCATAAAAGGCGGAGCTTCATACAGTAAATTATGGAGAAGGACAATCCCGTATCTGCTGCTGACATTTAAAATCTAACAATATAAAAATAACTTTTTTTCTTTTTTTTTTGTAAGAGTTTTGTAGATGGACCTGTAAAGAGTTTATTGAGCCGTGCGTTTGAATGTCGCTTCAGACATGCTGAGACTTTTAGTTCCTCCGCTGTTTCCTGATCTCTCTCTCTCTCTCACACACGGGAAGTTTTAATTTCTCACTAAATTGCATTTGTGTAAAATATTTTTTAATAAATAGGATAAAAGGAGGAAGCAACAGAGATCGGGTACCGTGAGAAATAAAGATCTTCCCGCGTACGAACGTTTTCCCGCACGCGGCTCAATAATCTCTTTACAGCAGGAAATCTGCACACATCCTCAGATGATCGATTCCTCCTGTCCCCAGATTTCATTCATGCCTTATCTATGGATTTATAACATGGTGCCGGAATACTGAGTGGAGAGAAAAAGTGTTAGAAAAAACATTTTTTTTCTTTTTTTTTTAAAAAGATTTTGTTCACAAAAATAGAATATACACGATTTCATTTATAAATAGAATTAAGCTTATAGAGAACCCCTCCCCCCCACAGATAACATTTATTATTCGTAACTTTTCAAGTCTTTGCTTGTTCCCAATGAGCCACCAGAAAACAGCGCCAAGCGCTGCGTACATGCAAGTATTACTATCCCACTCACCACCCTTTTGTTACATATGTACACCCCCCTGCTGGGCACTGTACCGCTAAATACCAGCCAATCGGGCCATTCCATTGGGGCTTTCCTGAAAAGCCCACCAAAACTGACCAATCAGCAGCAAGCTTTTTCCTGGTCTTCTGCAAAGAAGCCATACAGAGCCCAGGGCAAGTCACCCAACCAATAAATGACATATCGGTCATCGGACGTTACTAAAATGACTTTAAATTTTAGCGATTCCTTCCACAAGTAAATTAGGGAAATCAAGAGCCAGCTTTAAATTAGGGAAGCTTTTCTTATTACCGTCACCCCCTTTATGAGGGTCGCCCCACCACCTACGTCTGCAGGACCTCCAATCAGTGATCCAGTTTGATGCTCTCCTTCCGTTATCATCACAATACAAAAGTTTCTACACCCGCTGGAAAGAATCTTTAATATGCTGTAAAATAAGTTTTTTTTCATATTATGTTAAAGGGGAACTTCGGTATTTTTTTCATTTTTCTATCTAATAAATCTTCTGCTTTTGTTGTTATTTTAACTTTGGATAGTAAAACATTTTTTTTTTTCTGACAGTAAATCCCTTATACAGCCCACTTCCTGTTTCTTGTCTGGTTACTGGCCTAGGCCAGTGATGGCGAACCTTGGCACCCCAGATGTTTTGGAACTACATTTCCCATGATTCTCATGCACTCTGCAGTGTAGTTGAGCATCATGGGAAATGTAGTTCCAAAACATCTGGGGTGCCAAGGTTCGCCATCACTGGCCTAGGCTCATGTCATCATGGACAGCTCTCACCCTCGTGAGAGTTTGCCAGGAAGGGAGTGGGGATAAGTGATAAGAGGGCCAATGAGAGCTGCATAGTTGGAGGTGTGCCTCTGTGTAAATCCAGGAAGTCAACAGGCAGCAGCTTCAGCTGCCCACAGTTAAAGTGGCTGCAGCCAGACTCAGTGGAGGGAGATTTCTGCAGCATATTTGGCAAGTACAGAATCACAGTATATATAAAATAATATGCAAAGTGGTTGGAGGGAAGCTTCAGAATGGCAAAGAGGTTTTTAATTACAAATTATGTGACCGACTGCAGTTCCTCTTTAAATACAAATGGGCATAAGATCACTGTAACAGCTGATACAGTATGTACATACAGCAAAATAGGCCATTGATGACGCTACCCAGGCCGGGATACATATGTGCTATTAGAACGCTTGGCTTTGTCCATGCCAAAACCTAGAACTGGAATAAATCCAATGCATTTTGATTTCAAAATGCGTCAGTTCCATTCCAATTCAGGGCTTTGCCATGGACAAGCCAAGAGTTATATTAGTGCATATGTACCCCCTGGCCTGGGTCGTGTCATAAATGGGCTATTTTCATGTCTATACATACTGTATCAGCTAATAAATTGATCTTATGTCCACTTTTTATTTTGATTTGTTATTATGGTTTTGTTTCTTATGCCCACTGTAAGTAAAAAGATTGATATTATGTTAAAAGATTTTTTTTGCCTCTAAAACCCCATAGGAATGGAAACGTTGTATTGTATTAGATAAATGGGGGATGATGGCAAATTACCACATTGTGCCACCTCTGCATCTCTAGTATGTTTACCTCCATTACCATGGCTGCCCACCCCCACCCCCACCTCACAGATATGGGTCCGAGAGCATAAACTGGAATAGAAAAGGAGAATTCAATAAATCAGAACTCGCCCTAGAGGAAGTGGCCTGTCATAGTCTGGATCACTGGATGGTCATCAAGCTGCTTGACGTGGATGGGCACCCCCACCTAGGCGCGGATGGGCATCCCCACCTAGGCGCGGATGGGCATCCCACCTTCTAGTTGGTTCTCTGGTTTAAAGTTAAAAAAAAAAAAAAAAAAAGTGCCATATTTTGGGGAATACACCAGATTTGGGAAGACGTATTTCCAGCCTATTTGCAAAAACTCCCCCAAACATTTCCCAGGGGACTTCTTCATGACCGTTTTTAGACTCAGAGTATCGTGTTTTCCCACCATACACATCCTCCATCTTATGCTCTATAACAGTCAACTCAAACACCACAGTTCCAGTCCCCCCACATATATATATAAAAAAAAAAAAAAAAAAAGTATAATAAAACAGTCTTTATAATCGCCTACAAAATATGTCAATATGACACGTCTGTTACAAAATACAAAAAGAAGTATTTACAAGTCTGCTGAAACACAAGAGATCTGCAGCATTTTATCAAACAACTTGCAACCCCAGCAGGTTTTTGGTAAGTTTTGTGACTAAAACAAAAAAAACAAAACAAAAAAAAACAAAAAAAAAAAGAGCCCTATTTACATGAGCAAAGGGGATAAGGGGATGGTATTTACACCCTTCCACCACTAGAGGGGGCATTTGGTAAAACTGCAAAAAGCATGCAACAGATTTTGGTTCTCAAGTGCGTTTATTGCAGAGGGAACCCTCAGATTGACTATAAACATTGTATCAATTATATGAGTTACAGTGAATAAATATAGAACTTGTAAAGTTAGAAAAAAAAAAAAAAAGTAATTTTTTCATATTTTTCTTTTTTATTGTCCTCATCCTAAAGGCCATACTGAACAATCCCTTTAGAGCAGATGAAGTAAACATTGGCATGTCCTTGTCAGGGAGATTTTCATTTCCTCCCCCGTGATATGCATCACCTGGACAGGAAGTGAGGGGAATCTTCCCAATGGGGACACAAAATGCTGGTTTTGGCTGGATCCCCCCCCCCCTGTACTTTAGTGACACATTAGCCCAATGGGTGACCAGCACCATCTACTGGAGAGTACAATACTATATTGTCAGAAAAAAAAATGAATTCTTTTTTAAATGGTTATTATGTATTTGGAACTCTAATAAGAGTTGTAGTCAGAAGTATCTGAGACGATCCCACTAGTAAAGTTCCATCGAACACAAAAAAAGGACAAAAGTGCTAGCGAAATGCAAAGCTGAATTTTGCATGAAAATGCCGCAACATGCGCACAGTTTTACCAAGCCCCGCCCCCTGCGGTCTACAAAGGGCATTCTGCTTTGGCTACGCGAGAGAGAGAGAGAGAGAGAGAGAGAGAGAGAGAGAGAGAGGCCAGCTGATTAATGATGGGGGGGGGGGGGGGGGAGTTTAATGAAACGATAGAAGGCCACCAAAGGTAAGAAAAAAAATAAATAGGCCCTACAAATTCTACTTCTTTATATACAGAAATGGCTTTAAAGTCCAAACTAAGCAGGGAGCAGCATAGAGCGAGTGAGAACTTGCCAATATTACGAGTGATGGAGATGTGCACAGTGTAGTAAATCTGAGTCACACCTGACCACCGGGGGGCGTCTTTCTGTGCAGCTTCAGGAACCCATTCACACTATGGCGCTGCAGTTACCGCAACACAATTGGCATCCATTTCCGCTGTGCCAGTCATTAAGAAGGCCAACCCAACGCACTGAGACAACAGGCATGCACTGCAGTGTGTACAGCGCACCATAGGGACTTGCCTTCCGAATACTGCAACACATTTCAGATTGTTGGGGCGTTTTGATGGCCTGTTATTTTTCAATAGGTGTTCATGCATTATAGAAAAGGAAAATGGGCCCCAACATACTGGCACTGAAAGACGCCTTCTGATTGGCTGCCATGGTTTACTGAACTTTATAGGCTGCTCCAGACATTAGAAAGCTGGGACGTCGTATCCTCCAACCTAGTGGTTCTCAACCCCGTCCTCAAGTACCCCCAAACAAGCCATGTTTGCGGGTTTTCCTTTATCTTGCACAGGTGCTTTAAATCAGAGTTCATGGCTTGGTATTTTGGACAACTATTTTATCTCCCAAAACAGAAATTTAAAACAGAAATTGCCAAAACATGGCCTGGTGGGGGTACTTGAGGACAGGGTTGAGAACCACTTGTATTTAGTAATTATGGATTCAGGCCAAAGCAGATCTATTGTCTTGTATATGGCGGCGTGGATCTGTCCAATGTGCAGAGAATCACACCGTTCGTGAACTTAGATATGACTCGTAATGAATCAGTCTTTTGCTTGGCCTGAATCTCTAGAGTTATGTCTGTTATGGGCTGTGAGGATACATTGTCTCAGGGGTCCTACTACCCATACGATGCCCAAGACAAGGCGTCGGCGGTGGAGCTCCAAGACAAGGCGTCGGCGGTGGAGCTCCAAGACAAGGCGTCGGCGGTGGAGCTCCAAGACAAGGCGTCGGCGGTGGAGCTCCAAGACAAGGCGTCGGAGGTGGAGCTCCAAGACAAGGCGTCGGAGGTGGAGCTCCAAGACAATCGTTGATACATTGTCTCAGGGGTCCTACTAGCCATACAATGCCCAAGACAATGCATCGGTGGTGGAGCTCCAAGACAACTGTTGATACATTGTCTCAGGGGTCCTACTGCCCATACAAAGTCTCAGAGTGCCAACTGAGGATACATTGGCTCACAGCCTCTATTTTGTCTCAGGGGTCCAACCGCCGATTCATTATCTCAGGGGTCCAACCGCCGATTCATTATATCAGGGGTCCAACTGCCGATACGTCGTCTCAGGGGTTCAACCGCCGATGTAAAGTACAGAAACCATAGCGTTAGGATTTTTGCACTGACTGCCAGCAGTCCTTTGCATGGATAAAGTAGTACTATAGTAGGTGTAAAAATGGGAGAGCGGAACAAACTAATGTTACGTAACGAGAATCTTACGATTTCAAAGTTTTAAAGACGCGAGTTAAACCCAAAGCGGACATTTCAGTCTTGCACCACCACCATAAAAAAGTGTACCTGTCTCTTATGCTCTATAGCAGGGGTCTCCAAACTTTCTCAACAACGGGCCAGATTACTGTCCATCAGACTTTGGGGGGGCCGGACTGTGACCATTGCAAGTAAAAAAAATGTCCCAGCATCAGTGGGAGGAGCTGTGCACCATTGTTGGTGTCAATGGGAGGAGCTGTGCACCATTGTTGGTGCCAGTGGGAGAAATTTTGACCCTTCGTTGGTGTCAATGGGGGAATTATGCTCCATCATTGGTGTGAGAGGATGAAATATTTTCCTGAGGGCTGGGGAAAAAAAAAAAAAAGAAAGAAAAAAAAAAGCAAAAAAGGGCCACATCCAGCCCCTGGGCCACAGTTTGGAGACCACTGTATAGTATTGGCCAGTTTGCATGAAACCATTAAATTGTCCAATCAAATCAGCAGCTAGCATTGCACTGATCTTCTATAGACCAATTTGTCGCCACCATTGTATAACCAGATGTGTGTGTTTTTATAACAAGTTTTGTGTTGACCTTTTGAAAAATATTAAGAAAAGAAATGCTGCAACATGGCATTGACTTTTTTTTGTTTTCTGCTTGGCATTCTGTTGGTCCAGCTGAACTGGTGGACTCCTTCAGATTCAGCTTCAGACAAAATGGCCATCTGCATTGATTCCAGGTACACGGGTTCATCTATTATAGACACATTAAGTGTCAGTTCCTAACCCAAGCGCAGCAGACAAAGAAAGCTCTAATTTTAAGCCTAGTTTACGTTATCGACAAATCACCCGCCGTACACCTCCCCCCCCCTCCAATCGTGTACGGCGAACATTCATCCTCATAAGGCAAGCATATTGCATAGTGTCCCCAACCAGTGCCGTCTACAGCCTCCACCCCACAATACAAGCCACCATGTGGTGTGTTCAGCAGCTATGAGGTCCTGGTCATTGTCACTAGTGTTCAGCAGAGAACGCCTATATACATATTTATACTAAAAATTTCACTACGGCCGGATTCCAGCTTCCTTTATGGAAAAGTTTAGCCTGAAACACTGTTGGGGGCTATGAATGTAAAAATCGGGGTTAAGCGTTCTTTTATGGCCCAGCCAATGGGCTAAGCTAATTTTCCTAAAAATTAGCTTCCTAATTTTCTGGCCAGAAGTCTGATACACTTTTTTTTTTTGGAGAAAATGAACGAAAATTGTCAGTCTTCCTATTATTTCTCATAGGGGCTCCGAAGGATGGTCCTTGCACCCCTGCAGGCCCTCTACTATACCAGTCCACCCCCACATGTCCCTGCAAGATATAATATACAGAGAGAAACATTCTACTTCACGATCAACCAAAAGAGTGAACGATCAGTTTTGGGCCAGAACGACCATCGCTTTTAAAATCCTTCTAATTTTTGTAGTTGAGAGTTGTGTGGGATCAGGTGACGGCACAGTCTAGCCGGGAGGGGGAGCTGTTCCCGGTGAACTTTTTAGGTGGTGTTCTCTTTAGGATGACGGTTTTGGAACGTCGGGCGCTCTGGACTCTCCAATGCTGGAAGCCTGGCCTCTATACAGATTGGTGGCTCAGGAGGGGGAAGGCACATATCAAACAGCACTTGTTTGGTTTTGTTTTTTTTGTCTTGAAGAATTCTATTGACAGAATTTTCTGTAGAAGAATAGACATTTACAGCACCAAATAAATGGAGGGAAGTCTGGAGGGCGTTCTGGGAATCCTCCAAGATAGTCTCTGATTAGTCCACAATCTCTGCTTTAGGGAAAAAAAAAAAAAAAAAAGTGTTTTTTTTTTTTTTATGATAGCGTCCCTTATCAACTGATGGCGCTGTCTCCTTCGCCGTCCTTATCAGACTCGTCCTGCATCTCGTCTGAGTTCCCTGAGTCGCTGCTGGCCACGGAACTTGTGGACGGAGAATTTCTGAAACAAAGAAATGGAAATGTGAGTCCTTTGTATTCCATCTCATATAAAACAATGCAATGCTAGTGAATGAATAGGCAGCGACGTCACCGCTCCCTAGTGAATGGATAGGCAGCGACGTCACCGCTCCCTAGTGAATGGATAGGCAGCGACGTCACCGCTCCCTAGTGAACGGATAGGCAGCGACGTCACCGCTCCCTAGTGAACGGATAGGCAGCGACGTCACCGCTCCCTAGTGAACGGATAGGCAGCGACGTCACCGCTCCCTAGTGAACGGATAGGCAGCGACGTCACCGCTCCCTAGTGAACAGATAGGCAGCGACGTCACCGCTCCCTAGTGAATGGATAGGCAGCGACGTCACCGCTCCCTAGTGAATGGTAAGGCTGTACTCTCATCTTGGTGGTGATGCTGATTTCTAGGTAATGCTACTTTTTCCTTCAGTTATAAATTTGGGTGAAAATACAATTTCTAGTGAAAAGGATAAGCCTCTTTGCAATGTCTCGTGATTGGGGCGGGTTCTATTTTCAGGATTTTTAGCACATTTGCTCCAATGTTGCGGATTCAACCTTCAGGAAGGAACTCATGCCACGGGGAACCCACCCCAATCTTTCAGCACAGTCCCTGTGTATATCCAGACATTGTGACCCCCCCCCCCGGTGGTGCCCCTCACCTGCCAACTGATCCCTTTATAAGCCTCCGACACGTCTCCATCTGTACATCCAGCCCCCTCTTCATGCTGCACATTTCCATATATTCGTGGAGATGCCGATTCATGTCGCTTTTTGCCGTCGCCAATTCCAGCTGTAATATGGAAAAAACATCATACAATGAGCTCTAAAAATTCATCAACAATTGTTCTATTGATATTGGCTTTTTGGCATCAATCATTTGCAGTTCATAGTTATTGCGGGACGTACTGCTGATTTTACATCATGTGCAATTCTCACCGGCGGCCATGTAATCAGATAAAATTTGGACCGCCATTCCATAGTAATAATAGTGAGTGGGCTGAAGGGCCTTAAGAACCTCCCATAAGCAACTGAATATTGCAAGTCTCTCTGAAAATAACCAATCACTGCAAAGTGATGTCACCCTAACATGTTTCAGGTGCGGGAGGTGGAAGGGTTAACCAAGCCTTCACATCCCTTTCACGGCTGTTCTATCTGAAATACACAGGAGGGGGGGGGGGATTCGGTTCTGGTTTTCTCCCATATATAACAGGGAGGTCATAGCAATATATTTAGTATCAGGTGGTCTATGATATCCCGGAGCGATTGGCCTCACCTCGATCTGGCCGATGGTTTCCTGATACTCCTTGTCCCGCGTTTTCAGGAAAGTTTCCGTCTCCTGGATGAGACTGCCCAGAGTTTCTTCCGGCTACAATATACAGACAATGGAACTGGTAAATACTTTGCAGATAAAAAGATACAATTTACAGCGAGAGATGTATCCAAAACTGAGTTACAAATGAGGAATTCTGCTTTCTAAGGCCTCATGTGCACTGCGGCTGCTAAACGGACGTTCAGAGGCAGTTGGGCATTTTTTTTTCAGCTGCTCCCGATATCTCCTCTGTTATCTTATCAGTACATGTACACAAGATAACACAGAGGAGAGATCGGGGATCCTGTGTACATGTACTGATAAGATAATAGAGGAGAGATCGGGGATCCTGTGTACATGTACACAAGATAACAGAGAGGAGAGATCGGGGATCCTGTGTACATGTACTGATAAGATAACATAGAGGAGAGATCGGGGATCCTGTGTACATGTACTGATAAGATAACACAGAGGAGAGATCGGGGATCCTGTGTACATGTACACAAGATAACAGAGAGGAGAGATCGGGGATCCTGTGTACATGTACTGATAAGATAACAGAGGAGAGATCGGGGATCCTGTGTACATGTACTGATAAGATAACACAGAGGAGAGATCGGGGATCCTGTGTACATGTACTGATAAGATAACAGAGGAGAGATCGGGGATCCTGTGTACATGTACTGATAAGATAACATAGAGGAGAGATCGGGGATCCTGTGTACATGTACTGATAAGATAACAGAGGAGAGATCGGGGATCCTGTGTACATGTACTGATAAGATAACATAGAGGAGAGATCGGGGATCCTGTGTACATGTACACAAGATAACAGAGGAGAGATCGGGGATCCTGTGTACATGTACTGATAAGATAATAGAGGAGAGATCGGGGATCCTGTGTACATGTACACAAGATAACAGAGAGGAGAGATCGGGGATCCTGTGTACATGTACTGATAAGATAACACAGAGGAGAGATCGGGGATCCTGTGTACATGTACTGATAAGATAACATGGAGGAGAGATCAGGGGTCCTGTGTACATGTACTGATAAGATAACAGAGGAGAGATCGGGGATCCTGTGTACATGTACTGATAAGATAACATAGAGGAGAGATCGGGGATCCTGTGTACATGTACTGATAAGATAATAGAGGAGAGATCGGGGATCCTGTGTACATGTACTGATAAGATAACATAGAGGAGAGATCGGGGATCCTGTGTACATGTACTGATAAGATAACAGAGGAGAGATCGGGGATCCTGTGTACATGTACTGATAAGATAACAGAGGAGAGATCGGGGATCCTGTGTACATGTACTGATAAGATAACATAGAGGAGAGATCGGGGATCCTGTGTACATGTACTGATAAGATAATAGAGGAGAGATCGGGGATCCTGTGTACATGTACACAAGATAACAGAGAGGAGAGATCGGGGATCCTGTGTACATGTACTGATAAGATAACACAGAGGAGAGATCGGGGATCCTGTGTACATGTACTGATAAGATAACATGGAGGAGAGATCAGGGGTCCTGTGTACATGTACTGATAAGATAAGAGGAGAGATCGGGGATCCTGTGTACATGTACTGATAAGATAACATAGAGGAGAGATCGGGGATCCTGTGTACATGTACTGATAAGATAACATAGAGGAGAGATCGGGGATCCTGTGTACATGTACTGATAAGATAACACAGAGGAGAGATCGGGGATCCTGTGTACATGTACACAAGATAACAGAGGAGAGATCGGGGATCCTGTGTACATGTACTGATAAGATAACAGAGGAGAGATCGGGGATCCTGTGTACATGTACTGATAAGATAAGAGGAGAGATCGGGGATCCTGTGTACATGTACTGATAAGATAACATAGAGGAGAGATCGGGGATCCTGTGTACATGTACTGATAAGATAACATAGAGGAGAGATCGGGGATCCTGTGTACATGTACTGATAAGATAACATAGAGGAGAGATCGGGGATCCTGTGTACATGTACTGATAAGATAACAGAGGAGAGATCGGGGATCCTGTGTACATGTACTGATAAGATAATAGAGGAGAGATCGGGGATCCTGTGTACATGTACTGATAAGATAAGAGGAGAGATCGGGGATCCTGTGTACATGTACTGATAAGATAACATAGAGGAGAGATCGGGGATCCTGTGTACATGTACTGATAAGATAACACAGAGGAGAGATCGGGGATCCTGTGTACATGTACACAAGATAACAGAGGAGAGATCGGGGATCCCGTGTACATGTACTGATAAGATAACATAGAGGAGAGATCGGGGATCCTGTGTACATGTACTGATAAGATAACATAGAGGAGAGATCGGGGATCCTGTGTACTTGTACTGATAAGATAACATAGAGGAGAGATCGGGGATCCTGTGTACATGTACTGATAAGATAACATAGAGGAGAGATCGGGGATCCTGTGTACATGTACTGATAAGATAACATAGAGGAGAGATCGGAGATCCTGTGTACATGTACTGATAAGATAATAGAGAGATCGGGGATCCTGTGTACATGTACTGATAAGATAACAGAGGAGAGATCGGGGATCCTGTGTACATGTACTGATAAGATAACATAGAGGAGAGATCGGGGATCCTGTGTACATGTACTGATAAGATAATAGAGAGATCGGGGATCCCGTGTACATGTACTGATAAGATAACATAGAGGAGAGATCGGGGATCCTGTGTACATGTACTGATAAGATAACATAGAGGAGAGATCGGGGATCCTGTGTACATGTACTGATAAGATAACATAGAGGAGAGATCGGGGATCCCGTGTACATGTACTGATAAGATAACATAGAGGAGAGATCGGGGATCCCGTGTACATGTACTGATAAGATAACATAGAGGAGAGATCGGGGATCCCGTGTACATGTACTGATAAGATAATATAGAGGAGAGATCGGGGATCCTGTGTACATGTACTGATAAGATAACAGAGGAGAGATCAGTAGCAGTTGAAAAAAAAAATGCCCAACTGCTCCTAAACGTCCGTTAACCGGGAGCAGTGTACATGAGGCCTTAATCGTTCAAAAACGTTCCGTGTACATAATTTTTTTTTTTTTTTTTTTACAATCATTTTAGAATTGTGTACAGTCCCGAGGGGTACACCAGTCTGAGGGCTCATTCACACCAGGAGGAGCGTCCGAGCACATACATTTTTTTTGCACATTCCTGTGTATCGTGTTTTCTGTTAATGGGTTGATCTAGGTTTGTGAGATGTGCAGAAAAAATAAAAGAAGGTGCCAGCAGTTTTTTAAAAATTGTGCTGCGTCAAAAAACACATAGTACTCCTGTAGCATGTGATTGAGCATGGGTGTTCAACCTGTAGCCCTCCAGCTTTTGCAGAACTACAAGTCCCATGATGCATTGCAAGCTGCTAACAGTCACAAGCATGACTCCCAAAGGCAGAGGCATGATGGGACTTGTAGTTCTGCAACAGCTGGAAGGCCCCAGGTTGAGCACTCATGCGCATTTGCTTGATGTGTAGGGGTGGCATTAAAAAATGGCACCTGCGTGTGTCTGCCAAAGGCAGCGCATTTTTGTGCGGAGTGGAAAAACACGCAATTTCACATGCGTTACTGCCCTGCACCTGCGGTAAAGCCCCAAAATATAGTCTGTAAGGCCAGTGGTCTCCCCCCCCCCCCCCCCCTTCTAGCACAGAGCCCCCCAAAATCACCACAAACCTCTTCCTGTCTGTCTATAGGAGATCACATGGGAATGCGGTCAGCTCAGGACTACTGTGCAGAACTTGATTACTGCCCCCTACAGGAGCAGTGTGGGCAGGAGATAGGGGGGGGGCAGGTCCAAACCCCTGTATACAGGGAGGAGGGAGAGAGCACAGACCACACCTCCTCCAGCTTTCTCCTCCTATCTGTATTCAGAAAGCTGTGCAGGTGCAAGACATGTCCTAGGCATCCGAAGAGGTCATCGGTTGGTAGGACATGGGAAGGGCAGCCGGTCTTTGAAACATGGCACCAAAGATGCAGAACTTTTCAAACCAAACAGAGATGAACAGTTCCATAATATTTAAAGGAGGAGGGGGGGAGGGGGACCTCAGATCTGGCCATTTTTGCGCTTTCCAAAAATAAATTTTTTGTACTGCATCGCTTGGTAGAAAATGTCATAAAATTGATGTACAATTGGGATTTGGGTATAGAAATGGCTTTCTGTACAGATAATCTGGCTGTGGGAAAACTTGCCTCTCCCGGAGCTTCCACGGTCGGCGGGTTACAGTTTGCAAAATCTTCCCACAGCAGCAGCGTGTCCTCGTTCTCCTCCCACGTTAAACTGTCGCAGTCGTCATCGAAGTCGTACGTCTCTCGCCTAGAAAATAAAATGACAAAATGACCCGCGTTCTAAAAATTGTATTCAATTGCTGCAGTGATACTTTGTAAACATTCATTTAACCCGGTAAGGAGGATGGGGTCCGACTTGTTTGCCTCCAGTACACCCACATGGTGGCGCTGTGGCGTCATGGTTGATTACAAGCGGCTTGCACATTGTTTGATTAAACCGTCTTTTATTGGAGAGATCCCAGGAGCCAGGCAAGCTACCCTACCTACAAAACTATAACTACTTTTCCTAAAGTTTGTAAGCATTTGTGATGGCGCCCTACCGCTGGGCACCAGTGCGAGGGAAAGCCGCCCCCCCACCATTGGGCGCCAGCGCCCCCCCCACCGCGCAGGAGAGCCACACCCCCCCCACCGCCAGGGGGAGCCTCCCCCACCGCTGGGCGCCAGTGCGAGGGACAGCCTCCCCCACCGCTGGGCGCCAGTGCGAGGGGCAGCCTCCCCCACCGCTGGGCGCCAGTGCGAGGGACAGCCTCCCCCACCGCTGGGCGCCAGTGCGAGGGACAGCCTCCCCCACCGCTGGGCGCCAGTGCGAGGGACAGCCTCCCCCACCGCTGGGCGCCAGTGCGAGGGACAGCCTCCCCCACCGCTGGGCGCCAGTGCGAGGGACAGCCTCCCCCACCGCTGGGCGCCAGTGCGAGGGACAGCCTCCCCCACCGCTGGGCGCCAGTGCGAGGGACAGCCTCCCCCACCGCTGGGCGCCAGTGCGAGGGAGAGTTGCCCCCCCCACTGTTGGGCGCCAGTGCGAGGGAGACTGGGCGCAAGTGCAAGGGAGAGTCGCCCCCCCCACTGTTGGGCGCCAGTGCGAGGGAGAGCAGCCCCCCCCACCGCTGGGCGCCAGTGCGAGGGAGAGCCGCCCCCCCCACCGCTGGGCGCCAGTGCGAGGGAGAGCCGCCCCCCCCCACCGCTGGGCGCCAGTGCGAGGGAGAGCCACCCCCCCCCCCACCGCCAGGGAGAGCCTCCCCCACCGCTGGGCGCCAGTGTGAGGAATAGGGACTCATCACTGATGTCAGTGGAAGGGATAATGCCCCACCAGCAATACTTTGTAAATAGTAATTTTTAAGTGGGTAAGACTTGTTTGCTTACAACATGACCACAAGGTGGCGCTGTGGTGTAATGGTTGATTTCAATCGGCTTGCACTGCTCAGAGCAGATTGTATTGTTTGTGTGAATCTTCTGCTTGTGTTGGTCGGATCTCAGGATCGGGAAAGCCCCCTTACCTACAAGACTAAAAACTTTAGTGAGCTTTTCTTATAATCAGAAGAACAGCTTTCCACCCCCCCCCCCCCTAACAATCAGTCTCTAGGTACGGCTGACTCCATATAGACCGCTCCATCCTGAACCTGATGCAATCCTTTACTTTCAATCGAGTGACAACAGAGACTCTTTACATTTTTTTTTTCTTATTACAACTTCACAAACTTTTCAGACACTGAAGTAAAGTCCAGCGCTGAACCCGGATCAGGTCCAGTAATCTATCAGAACAGACCCGGTTCATGCCGGACGCTCCGGACTCATTTTAGTCAATGAGGATAGAAATGGTCAGACTGCATTGTATTCTATGAAGGTCGGAGGTCCCCGATCGTTATTAGATAGAAAGCCTTCTGATCTGAGGAGATTGGCAGGTTTTGTAGCAAAAGTATCCATTTAAAAATTGAAATAGAACGCTCCGAATATAGCGCATTTATTTCAGTCTGTACCCGGCGTTCGGGGTATGACATCAGCACATATGTTGGGTGATTATTTTAGAACGCCTGGCCCACTCAGCATCTTTCAAACAAGCTCCTCCCTCCCCTCTAACAGACGCGGGGCCGGGATAGAATCAGACTTGGCTGAGATTTCCAGCTTCACATCCCTTCCCAGGAAAGCCGTCTGGACGGCTGATAATCGCAGTCTGTTAAACACAGGAAACAGCCAATATACAGACGCTTATCGGGGGCCGTTCACTTCCAATGCAGACTGTCCTCTTATTGCTTTCACACGGGTCCGTTCAAGAAATTCATCTTGAGGAGGTCCTCAACCAGGGGACTCCAAGCTTCCTACACAAAGGGGCCACTTTATTGTCCTTCAGGCTTTAGGTGGGTCCAAACCGTGGCCAGTGGAGGTAGAAAATGCACCATTGTTGGTGTCAGTGAGAGAACAGAACCCATATCTGATGTCAGTGGAAGGAATAGTGCCCTATTGTTGGTATTAGTAGGAAGGATGGCGCCCCGTCGGTGGAAGCAATGACACCCCATTGTTGGGAGGAATGGTGCCCTAGTGTTGGTATTGGTAGGAGGAATGGTGCCCCATCATTGGTATTAGTGGGAGGAATTGTGCCTTATTGTTGGGGCACCATTCCTCCTACCAATACATAGCAACAGGGTGCCATTCCTCCCACTAACACCAATGATGAGGCACCAGTCCTACTACCAATACCATCATTTGTTAGTAGGAGGAATGGTGCCTTATTGTTGGTATTGATAGGAGGAATGGTGCCCCCATCATTGGTGTTAGTGGGAGAAATGGTGCTCCATCATTGGTGTCAGTAGGAGGAATGGTGCTCTGTTGTTGGCATTGGTAGGAGGAATGGTGCCCTATTGTGGTCATTGCTGGGGGGAATGGTGCCCCATCATTGGTGTTAGTAGGAGGAATGGTGCTCTGTTGTCATTGGTAGGAGGAATGGTGCCCCATCATCGGTGTTAGTGGGAGGAATGGTGCCCTATTGTTGTCATTGGTAAGAGGAATGGTGACCCATCATTGGTGTTAGAGGGGGGAATGGTGCTCCATTGTTGGCATTGGTAGGAGGAATGGTGCCCCATCATTGGTGCTAGTGGGAGGAATGGTATTACTGGTGTTAGTAGGAGGAATGGTGCCCTACTGTGGTCATTAGTAGGAGGAATGGTGGTGCCCCGTTGAGAGGAATGGTGCCCTATTGTCATTGGTAGGAGGAATGGTGCCCCATCGTTGGCATTGGTAGGAGGAATGGTGCCCTATTGTTGTCATTGGTAGGAGGCATGGTGCCCTATTGTAGTCATTGGTAGGAGGAATGGTGCCCTACTGTGGTCATTGGTAGGAGGAATGGTGCCCTACTGTGGTCATTGGTAGGAGGAATGGTGCCCTATTGTTGTCATTGCATTGGTAGGAGGAATGGTGGTGCCCCGCTGGGAGGAATGGTGCCCTACTGTCATTGGTAGGAGGAATGATGCCCTATTGTTGTCATTGGTAGGAGGAATGGTGGTGCCCCGCTGGGAGGAATGGTGCCCTATTGTGGTCATTGGTAGGAGGAATGGTGGTGCCCCGTTGGGAGGAATGGTGCCCTACTGTCATTGGTAGGAGGAATGGTGCCCTATTGTTGGCATTGGTAGGAGGAATGGTGCCCTCTCCCTGCTGTCAGTGGGAGGAATAGTGCCCCATCGTTGGACATGTTACACCTTAAATATGGGAGTATCATTTTCTAAAGGTAAACTTAACCCCTTAAACTGCGGCAGCTACAAAGGACCATGTGGTGGAAGTTTTAGGAAATAAGCTCTTTAAGCAGTTCTATAACATTTTATTTATTAGAAGATTCTTTATGGGATCCTTTTGTATTTCTATCCCCGATTTCCTGACTTGTCCTCTTCAGAGGGCAGAACATACACAACACTCCCCCGGGGGGGTCACACAAGTGACATCCCATCGTACTTACAGCTGGTTGAACATTCTCTTCATCTCATCCGTGATGTTGAGGGAACAGCCGACTTCGTCATCGGAGAAGCCGTCGGCGTCCTGTTCGGAGAGGTTGGCGTCGTTCGTCGTCTTTCTTTCCCTCTTTTTCGCCACAGTCCCCACCTTTGGAGACAGACACTTTGTTAGTCACAAGCCTCTCTCTCTCTCTAAATATATATATATAAATGGCCCTCTATTGGCTCGGTGGGTATGGAGGAAAGCTGAATTTGGCATCAACAAGCAGCCCTGTTGTGCGCATTCACTAGACGGGCGCGTTGAGTGGCGGATGCGGCACACATGCAATGCAGAGCAGGATGCACAGCAAAGATCGAGCCCTAGACTACAGTCCCTTCACTGAACGTCACACAGGATAGGAGGAGAGATACAGGAGTTACAATCACAATGTTACAGAACAGAATGAGAAACACACCAGAGGCTCCGACCTTCTCCGCTATACCTGCTCTGTGGAAGTATCAGAGGGAACCCTTCATTGGCACGGTTGGTGGCGACTACCATGGTGGGAAGTATTCAATGCTGCAAGGTTGCCATTGTCTACTTTAAGCTGAACTCCAAGCGGACATAAAAAAAATACACAAATTAATGCTGTTCTGTATGTTTATATTTTTATTATTATTTGAGCGGGACAAGGGGTGGGCAAGATGGGCGGCTGCCTTGGGCACTGTGGTATTATGGGAGATGAGGGGGTGCCGCAAGGAGACTGGGGAGGCGGCAGGGGATAAGAATTATCTTAGGAGGGGAAATCTTTTTTTTTTGGGGGGGGGGGAGGTGCTAGGAGTGATGTGTGGAGGGATTCGTGTTGGGTGGGTGGGGGATTTGTGCTAGAAGAGGTGATATGGTAGAAGGGGGAGGGGCACATTTGTGCTAGTAGGGATGATTGTGGGGATTTGTACTGGGAGGTGGGATTTCAGCAGGGGGCAGATTTGTGCTGGGAGGAGGGAGATCGTATGTTTAGGGGTAAGATTGGTCCTCATTTTTTTTTTTTTTTTTTTTTTTTTAAAGGGGAAAGGCGAGGGGGGGGATGGATTTTTGCACATAATGCAAATAAATCTTGGGAGGGGGGCACTTGTCCCAGCTTATCCACCTTATCCCAGCAAGTACCTAATCTGATTATGTAACAGCTTCTTGCTGGCCCCATTTACAGCAGAGCTTAGACTGACAGGAGCCGGTGAACTGCCCTGCAATGCTCACATGCAGAGAGGATTAGCTCATCAGTCTGCTGCTTCTCTACTCACTGTCCAGTCACAGGTTGGTGGGAGGAGCAAGACTTGTAAGTGTTCCTTAACAGCAGCAGAGGAAAAATCAGGTCTCCTGTTCTGCCAGACTTAGCTGTGCTATACCAGCAGAGCTGTATAAATCTCAGGACCGAATGAACAAATACAAATCCCTTGGCAGGTATAATCTGTGTATTTAGCCGTTGGCCTGGAGTTCAAAGCTTCAAAGGGACGTTCTTGGATCTCTTTGTGCAGCAACAAAGAAAAAAGGTAAATGGATGAGCTTTGAATGCAGCAATACACAAAAGGTCACCTTTTACCTCGATTGAAACATTTTAACCTGGCAATCACCAAACCAACCGAGCGAATTCTCCCCCCCCCTTACAGAGGAAGGGCTCCCAGACTATGTGCTTACATTACATAAGAAATAAAAAAAGGAAGGGGGTCCCAGAGCGGACCGTCGGGCTGGATGAGAAGAAAGAGAGAGAAGTTCCGTCACCTGGAACATCTTGGATACGTCCTCGGAATTGCGCTGCTGTGCCACATCACACAGCTTGGCGGTGATATCAATCCGCCTGCAGATATCCATGTCCACCTTCATGGCTTTTTCCTGGATCTTTGAGTCGAGATCGGTCATAGGCTGCGGGGGATATTTGGATATTACCTTCTCTTGCTCTTATATATAAAAAAAATTCTTGTACAAAACCTTATTTGGGTTGAGGCATGTATTAACATTGTATATTTACATTCAGTACAGTGTATATCGTTCGTCATCTGTGTGCGATTTAATGCCATAGGATTGAAGAAAGGAACAATTCCATGAAAATGCAATTTATAATAGAAGTCATTCAAGTCCATAGGGCCGAGTGACTGCAGAGCGATGAGGAGCTGCACTGAACAATGCTCACGGAAAAATCGACTCTCTGCCAAAGATCTGACTGCTTTGGCGTGATCCAAAAATCAGACAATTGGCCTGAATAGTTCAGCCTATATATAGTGCAAAAAAAGGAAAATCAAGTTTTAAAGTTGCATCCAAAAATTACTGTCCTACAAGAGCCTTCAAGTGTTGTCCACAATTTAAAGGGCGAGCTCCCTCTGAAGGGGCTGATGGAGACTTCAACCATCTAAATTGGCACTGAGGGCCACCAGTGGTCGCTGTGCCAAAATTTTTCAGATCTGTAAACCACATCTTAGAAGGGCTCTGAGGAAGGAGGAAAGATTAGTCTGCTCACCTGTAACCGAAAAGGTCAGGTTTGGGTGGTCTGACCCTTTTAAAAAAAAAAAAAAAAAAAAATAGATTATCGCTGTAACAAAACGCTGGTTCCTTCGCTAGTTATTGGAATGCTGAACTTTAGCCAAATCCAATAATGTGCATTCCAGTCACATGGCCAATAAAGGATTATGAATGACCAGTTTGTCAAAAAAAAAAAAAAAAAAAAAAAACGCACCCTAAATTTTTCTTGTGACCACTAGATGAGCACAATAGATCCTGGATTACTGCTCATAGCTTGTATTGTACTTGTTCATGGCCAACTTTGGATGGTCATAGCCAACTATGGCCGACCACAGCCAACCGTACACGGGTCATAGCCAACTATGGCCGACACACAGCCAACCATACACAGGTCATAGCCAACTATGGCCGACCACAGCCAACCGTACACGGGTCATAGCCAACTATGGCCGACCACAGCCAACCGTACACGGGTCATAGCCAACTATGGCCGACACACAGCCAACCATACACAGGTCATAGCCAACTATGGCCGACCACAGCCAACCGTACACGGGTCATAGCCAACTATGGCCGACCACAGCCAACCGTACACGGGTCATAGTCAACTATGGCCGATCACAGCCAACTATAGAGGAGTCGTAGCCAATTATGACCAAGACATAGCCAACTAGGGACGGGCCACAGCCAACTAGGGACAAGTCAAAGCCAACTATGGTTGACCACAGCCAACAGCACACCGGGTTATAATCAACTATGGATGACTACAGCAAACTATGGATGGCTGCAGCAAACTGCAATCATGGAAGAAGCAAATGGCAGTTTTAGCAACTACAGAAATATAGTCTTGTAAGTTGGAGAACATCTGATTGGCTCCAAGACTTCTACCCAAAATCTTGGTATTTTCTAGAAAAAAAAAAAAAAAAAGACACACACAACAGGGACACAAGGAGGGCACTCCTATAGAAATGTCTGCACCACAAAATTGAATGAAATGAACCAATTCTTTATTATCTAAAGATACTGTACAAGGTCTAAATATCCTACAAATGTAACCCATGGCATGAAAAGAGCTCCAAAACGTCATGCCATTCACCCCTCCATCGTATCAACTAGCCGGGAGATCTGAGTTGAATAGACCTGCATCAGCAAGTCATTAGAAAATATACATAAATAGTAAAGAATTGCTCCACTTCATTCATTTTTTTATGGTGCAGATATTTTAGAGGTTGTCCTACTTCTGTGTGCCTGAGGTCTCCTATTGGTGGCCCCTTATCTGCACACTCTGGTGTTGGTTTGTTTATTACAGACGTCAGAACCTAAAAGAGACACCACCAACATTTCACTTGCGTCACAAAACTCCCAGCAATCTAGGGCAGTTACGGACAGCTTGTTACGACATCAATATTTTTGTTTCCTATTACAATAGAAAATATGTTTGTGTTTTAATAATCCTCGCAACAAAACTCCATCAACAAAACGTGCACAAATGTCCATCAACTCCCTGAGAGTCAACCGGCCACATTCCTCATACCCTACAATATACATTGTCATTTCTGTGGTTGCCTCCCTTCTGTGCTCACAAATAGAGCTCTAAGTGTGAACACTTATGTAAAGAAAGTGATTATTATGAAGAGCCGGCGCCTACGCCTCTCGTATAGACCTGCCAGACACATGGACAGAGCGTGTGAACAAGCCTTACAAATGGAACCAACGAAATTCCTCAACATATAGAGAAGGCTGGTTTGCAGCATAACGGGTGCTCCTCATCACACACATTCCTGTCCCGTTCTATTAGGATAGGCCATTTATTATGAATGGGTCCTCACTGTATGAAAGATGGAGGCACTTGCATTATATTTATTGGATCATTTAGATCCGTCTGGTGGGATGCAATCAAAAATAATGGTAATACACATGTACTCGGTGTTGCAATATTATTGCATGTGTTGTGAATATGTCCTTAAAATAGTATTCCAGGCTAAATCTAAGTATTCTGAAAAATGCTTCCTTCCCCCCTCTTAACACCTATGCTGACTAACCCATGTAAGAAAGATGTATATACTTCTTACCCATTACCTATACACTTACCTATATGTAGCCCACTCCAGTCCGGTCATGTAGTCTGGCAGCAGGGGAGAGGAGGGAGTTTTGCCGACAACTGATGGGCCATAGGAACCTATGGGTGATATCACCACTCCCAGGCATTCCCCAGCCGTTTTCGGCACTCCTCTTTTCCCCTGCAGCTGCTGCTTGGCTGACATACAGGGGATCACATGAGCGGACCAGGAGGGGGCCAAGAATAAGTAAGTATTCCAAGCTAAACCTAACTAGTCCTAAAAATGCTACCCCCCCCCCCTCCTATCACCTATGCCGACTAACTTGTGTAAGAAAAATGTATACACAAGTGCATCTCATGAAATTAGAATATCAAAAAGTTAATTTCAGTAATTCAATTGAAAAAGTGAAACTCCTATCTTAAAATAGATGCATTACACACAGAGTGATATATTTCAAGCATTTTTCTTCTAATTTTGATTATGGCTTAACAGCAAGTGAAAACCCAAATTCAGCATCTCAGAAAATTAGAATATTTAAGACCAATATAAAAAAAAGGATTTTTAATCCAGAAATGTCTTAGTGAGAAGTCTGTCCATGTACAGTGTAGGGTGCACTCAATACTTGGTCGAGGCTCCTTTCGCATAAATTACGGCATTAATGCTGCGTGCCATGGAGGTGATCAGCCTGTGGCACTGCTGAGGTGTTATGGAAGCCCAGGTTGCTTTGATAGTGGCCTTCAACATTGTTGGGTCTGGTGTCTCATCTTCCTCTTGACAATACCTCACAGATTCTCTACGGGGTTTAGGTCAGTGCTCTAGAATTTCCTGCTAGAAAACTGCGCTGACTCTGGACTTGATAAAACACAGAGGACCAACACCAGCAGATGACACGGCTCCCCAAATCATCACTGACTCTGGAAACTGCACACTGGAACCTCATGGAACTTGGATTCTGTGCCTCTCCACTCCTCCTCCAGACCCTGGAACCGCGATTTCCAAATGAAATGCAAAATTTTCCACAGTCAGTGATGATTTGGGAAGCCGTGTCATCTGCTGGTGTTGGTCCTCTGTGTTTTATCAAGTCCAAAGTCGGCGCAGCCCTCTAGCAGGAAATTCTAGAGCTCTTCATGCTTCCCTCTGCTGACCAGCTTTATGAAGATGCCGATTTCATTTTCCAGCAGGACTTGGCACCTCCCACACTGCCAAAACTACCAATACCTGATCACATGATCATGGGATCACTGTGCCTGACTGGCCAGCAAACTTGCCTGGGTGGGGGGTGGGGGTTGTTGTCAAGAGGAAGATGAGAGACATCAGACCCAACAATGCTGAAGGCCGCTATCAAAGCAACCTGGGCTTCCATAACACCTCAGCAGTGCCACAGACTGATCACCTCCATGCCGTGCCGCATTAATGCCGTAATTCATGCAAAAGGAGCCCCGGTCACGTAATCTTATGGCTCCCCTGTGGCAGCAATGGAGGGGAGTGTGCTGTCAATGGATGGACCATAGACGATGTCACCTCTCCTAGGCATTCCCAACCATTGTGGGCACTCTTCCTCTCCCCTGCAGCTGCTGCTGGCTGACATAGGGGATCATATGACTGAAACTGGCTGAGAATAGGCAAGTAGAGTATATACATCTTCCTTACACAGGGTAGTTAGTATAGGTGTTAGGAAGGGGGGGGGGGGGGGGACCATCTTTAAGACTAGTTGGGTTTAGCCTGGAATTCTACTATAAGGGATAGCATGGCAACCACTACAAACCACAGAAACCCCTAAAACAATTTGTATTGTAGGATTAGATTGTTATGTGAGACAAAAAGGTGGAGAAGGAAAAAACGCCCTCTGAGGATTACTAAACTCCGCGCACCGCTGAGCATCTCTGATCCCGCTTTGAACGGCTCGCCAAAAACCGAATGGGGATAAAAATAG
This sequence comes from Aquarana catesbeiana, assembly GCA_037953035.1. NCBI lineage: Eukaryota > Metazoa > Chordata > Amphibia > Anura > Ranidae > Aquarana > Aquarana catesbeiana. The sequence continues at coordinate 51,644 of JBBHAA010002900.1, read as the reverse complement.
AAAAAACAAAAAACCAATGAATAGGCGCGGAGGAGGAGAGCCCAGACCCGGAGACAAAAGGGATCTTGTTTTGGATAAGCTGGGAATTTAACACGCTCTGCACCAGGAAAGCAGAACCCGTGTTCTGGTGAAAACCCCCCCCCCCCCCAATTTATGGCATTCGGTGAAAAGGGGAACTTCCCTAAAAAAGGAATCTTCTGTTGCATCTCAAACTATCAGGGGGGGTCATTCACATTAGGGTTTCGCCCCCGAAGGGTGATCCGAATGTGGGTTTGACAAGCGGTGGGGCGGCATTGTATAGCCCTCCTTGAACCCCCCCCACTCAAGCGGTGCACACCGTTGTGGAATGCTTGAAACGTGACCTCATTCACTTGAATGTAACCTGCTTGGCGGGCGCCACGCAAAAGTGGTAGAATTTCTGCCATGGCAGTGAAGCAAAAGCATCGTAGCCGTGGCCTGTGTGTGGGGTCGGCGGGTCGATCTCCGTGGCCAATTTGCTGGGGCAAAGGCTGGTGTTAGCTTTTCGATCACCATGGCTGATGGTGTGACAGGGGGATTGAAGCACATTGTTACATTGTAATAGAAAATGAAATAGTTCAACCAGAATTCAGAATTTGCGGGAGCCCCGAGTGTCACTTGCCACCAGTGCTTAGATTTAACTTTTTTTGTTTTTTTAAATTAAACTAATTACAGTGTCATCGTCCACATACAGACATTGAAGGGACAAATTGGATCAGCATGGGGCAGATCACAAGAAAAAAAAAAGTGTATAAAAAAAGAAAGAAAAAAAAAAAAAAAAAAGGAGATCGGTTCAGAAGAAGGCAGACATTTCCTGCCGGCTCCATAGACTCAGGTTACAGGCAGCAGACTTCGCACGCATTATTCATGGTTTTGTTTCCTTGGCCGGCAATCCTAATATGGCATCAATTCCTCATTGTTCTCCTACAGCTTCCCAATCCAAAAAAATTAACCCTCTGAATGTCATCTTCCAGTTCTGACGGCAGCAGCCCACAAAAAGCTTCATTTTCCACATTTATGTACGGCAGAAATAATAAATCAAATAAAAAAAAAAAAATAAAAAAAAAAGCAATGATGATGATGTGCTGATTGCAGCCAAATTAAAAGCAGAAATAAACCCAAAAAAGGCAAACATTTTATTACATTGCAGCTTACCAATTCTTAGATGTGGCGGCTGCATTCGTTTTCTTTTTTTAGGCTTTTTCTTCTAATTTTCATATGGTGATCCAGCCAATAATCTCGTTTTTCAGCAGAACAAGCTCTCCAGCAGAATGCATCAGTTTACATGGATGAGACAAACCATTTACCACTGACAGGGTCGCTTACAATATTCAGCTTTTAATTATGTAAAATCTTTATCCCAAAAGTAAAAAAAAAAAAAAAAAAAAAAAGTCAGAAAAAGTAGATGCTCAAACAGGAGTCTTATCGTGCGCAAGAGGCCCAACGGATTAAAAAGTGAGCTGGAGTTTTTCAGTGCATCTAAATCTTCTAACTGGAGGTGCACCGAATGGAAACTTTGGTGCCGAAACTGAAAATGCAGGAAGCGCTTGGCCAAAAATGAGTTTTTCAAAAATATTTATACATTTGTTTTTTTATCTATAAATTGTATTATACTCGACTTTTTAATTCATATCATGAATTTAAAGGAATAGGAGTTTATTTCGGCCATTATCGACACCTTTTGCGCAAGAAAAGCTCAAGAAAAAAAAAAATGCATCTCTTTAAAAATTCTACGCATGTCTTCACACTGGACCATTGTGCTTTTGCTGTGGTGTCAAAAATCCCGCTTGGTGCATTTTAGGTCAGTTAAAATAAAAATAAAGAAGAACTGCACCAAAAAAAAAAAAAAAAAAACACACGCACCTTCCGGTTGAAATGCACTGAAAAACGCAGCAAGAACGCATTAATAACGCTCCCGTGTTACGTTTTCTATGCAGGGTTTTTTTTAGTCACATGACTTATGGAAAACAAACCATAAGCACGGTAAAATGTGCCAAAATCACGGTAAAGCACCACAAATTTTTAGTAAAATCACTGCGAACTCCCGGTAAATTCGCGTGAGTCTTCGGCGCCATTATCTGTACCTTTTTTCTTTTATCGGCAAAATGCCGATAACATCATTTTCTGCCGATAGATGTAGCAATGCCACGAAATTTCAGCCGTCGAAACCCAACAATCCCCCGCAGACTGACAATGCTGCTGTCCAAAAGGTGCCCCCTGTGCTCCTTCATCCAGAGTGGGGGCGCTCTAACACAGGAGGAGCGTTACTGGCCAGATCACCAGGTAAAAAAAAAAGCCAAACAAAAAAAAGAAGAAAACTAATGCAGTCGCCACATGTAATGATTGGTAATAATATTACATTCCTGGTTTTGGGTTTAATATCTGTTCAGAGTCGATGTGTTTATCAGTTTAAACTTTAAGCATTCATAGCAAGATTTTCTCATTTGTGTCCCACCACTGCTAAAAAAAAGGTTCAGATGCAACTTTACTCCAATAAAAAACTCAAGGGGAACAACTCAAAAAGCAGCCAACGTGTTTCGGGGGGGGTCCAAGTGAGCCCCTTCATCAGGGGGGGGTGGATTGACAACAATGTGAATTGTTGTGTCATTTATTTTGTTCCCTTGAATTCTAGAAGGGTCACGATGACTCTTTAATGGCTGAGTTCCTAAAAAGACCCCCCGCCCCCCCCCCTCTTCAGGGTGGAGGATTCCACGATTCGTAGTCACACTGACCTCATATCCTTCACATCTCATGTCCCCCTTGCTCTGCGTCTCAGCAGGACATGCACAATAAAGGTCATGCATGTACTACACACAATGTGTTAGTGTCACACTCACAGCAGATTTATCATTTTTACGGCCAAAAACACAAATCGCCTCTAAAACACACATTGGTGGTCCAGTTTAAAGGGCCAGTAAAGCCAAAATGACCAGGCTGGTTTATAAAGGGCTCTTCATATCATTCACAAACAGAACGTTTTCTTGGAAGTTCTGGTCCTACACAATGGTCGTGTCCCATCGGTAGTTCTACTTGCTCTCCTAGTCTACTGCCAGCTGCAGATTGGAAGAGGTCTCCTGGAGAACTTTGGGCAGTGGGCCATGTGTTAGTTCTTGTTGCACTGCCAGGACTTTTTGGCCTTGCGAAGCTGGGCGACATCTTTTTACATGGGCACTTAAATGTTTGTTCCGTTGGAAAAACTGGCGCCACTCACTCAGAGGCACAGGGGCCACACCTGGCCCTCTACAAGGTTCTATCTGGCCTGCAGATAGGGCGCAGAGTGTGAGGATCTAGAATAGCTGGTCTCGGCTTCTGATAGGGACCATGATATAAGGAGGGACTTTGATGGGAACCCTGATGTGTGTGTGTGTGTGTGTGTGTGTGTGTGTGTGTGTGTGTGTGTGTGTGTGTGTGTGGGGGGGGTGCTCTGATGGGAACCCTGGTGTGTGTGTGGGGGGGGGGGGGGGTGCTCTGATGGGGACTCTGATGTATGGGGAGCTCTGGGGACCCTGATGGAGACCTCTGAAGGACACCCTGATGTATGGGGGGGGGGTCTCTGATGTAGATCCTGATGTAGTGGGGGGGGACCTTGATGGAGACCCTGAAGTAAGAAGGGAACCTAATGGGGAATGCTGATGCAGGAGGAACTCTGATGGGAACCCTGATGTAGACCTCTAAAGGACACCCTTATGTTTGGGGGGGGGGGGGGGGGGGGACTCTGATGAAGATCCTGCCTTAATGGGGGGGGGGGGGTCCTCTAATGGGGACCCTGAAGAAGGGAATCTAATGGGAACCCTGATATAAAGGGGGGCTCTGATGGGGAACCTGAAGTATGTGGAATCCTGATGTAAGGGAGGTCTCTGATGAAGATCCTGATGTAAGGCGGCGGGGGAGGGGGGGTCAATGAGAGGGACCCTGAAGTAAGGTTACTAATGGGAACCCTAATGTATGGGGGTGGGGGTTCACTGATGGGAATCCTGATATATGGGGGGAGCTTCTGATATGAGGCGATTTCTTGAGTGTGTTCATTCATTTATACAACAATTTTTTTTACCCTCAGTCCGTGAATATTTGTAGACTATATATAATGTGGCTTGTATTAAAGTTTGGAGGCCCCTCCTCTAAATGGACACATTGATTGCAGTCTCTGGGGTGACCGTTAACCTCTCCCATTCTAAGTTGAGGTAACAGTAAGTATTGAGCTCTAGTATTTGGAACAGGAAAGAGCGCTCTGTACAGATATAAAAATGGTTACTGACGTTCTTTATTTGTGAAGGATACAAGTAGCTCTACTGTACAATAGAACCTTAATTTAAAGTATCCCGGCCCTTTAAGACTAGCTCATCAATGTGTTCCTTTTGCTGATGAAGAAGCGGGGGCCGAGTGGACCTTTTTATATGTTTTCTAGAGGGAAGGTCTGCATTGCGCTTCAGTGCCCGGATAGGTATACACGGATGAAGCAGTGTAGGTTAAACATTCCGCAGTGATCGTGTCAGGAAGAAAGCTGCCGATTTACTGGGGGGGTACTTACGTCACTCATCAGACCTTTAAAGACCACCAGCTCCGATTTCAGTCTCTCGATTTGGTGGTTGAGCTCATCGTGGACATTGTAGGCTTCTTGAGCCTCCTAAAAAAACGACAACAGAGATATCAGAGGTCAGGTCTCCATCATATTGGGTTTGAGGTCTCTAGTCTTTGAAGGCCTCGCTCCATCTTACCTCCTGAAGGGTCTCCACCATGGACTCTAGTCTGGTCCTCTTGGCAAACTCTTCTTCAAATCTGTAAGACAAAAAGAGCAGATGGTTAAAATCTTTCAGCTTCCAAAAACCAAAATGTAGAGAAGGAGGTCCGAGATGGAAAAAGTACAATTATTTTGTGTCCTATAAATGGGAGGATGATGTAACAATGGTAAATGGTGTTGGCGCTATAAATCAAACTTGTTGATTCAACATAGAAATCAATGGATATACATCCTATGTATCGCAAATTTAAAGTCCAAAAGTGACAACCTCAACACCATAAGTAAATGGATTCTTCTGGTTTAAAGAATTCCTCAGATAAAACCTTCACTACGAGTGCTCAAGAGGTAGATGGCAACTCGCCAGAGGCATTTGACCACTTTTTAAAAGGTAGGTCAAAAAGCGCTTTGACTAAACCAGTGAGATCCTGGATAGAACATCTCTCTACTGTGGGCCACCACCATCAGAAACCGAGGATATGGAAACAGATTCCGCCAAGGACACAAAAGAGCTCTCATGGTGGAGTAGGTTTGATTAAAATTGGTTTAAAAATTGACAAATTTTTGCACTCACATGTGACTGTGCCAAGCCCGGCACCAAGGTGTTTACAGCATGTGCAGATGGATATATCAGACTCGCGGCGGTGTGCGATCCAGGCCTCGTTCTGGATATAATGGTTGTATTGGCTGTCACATAGGGGACCCGGAAATGACAAATCCTTGCTGTAGACACCTTGGTGCCGGGCTTGGCACAATCACATGCGAGTGCTAAATTGTCAATTTTTAAATCAATTTTAATAAAACCTACTACACCATGAGAGCTCTCTTGTGTCCTTGGCGGAATCCATTCCCATATCCTTGGTTTCTGAAGGAGGGGACTCCATTTATTTATGGTGAAGAATACATGAAAAAAGAAGAAAAAACTGTGGGACTTTTAAAAAGGGGTCAATAGAGAAATGTAGTATTTTTTAGTTATAAAAAATGTTATTAATGTCAATAAAAAAAATTTTCATTAAAAAATCTCTTATTTGCATGTCAAGTTCAATTCATATATTTTTACAGACACTACCGCTCTACATGTTTCGCTTCGAGTGAGCTTCTTCAGGATATTCTAGAGTGCTGTATGAAAGGATTACTAAAAGAAGTAAAACAACTAAATTGGGATTACTACAAAATTTATAGTTTATCAAAAATAGAGGTGCGCAACTATATTTTTGATAAGCTATAAATTTTGTAGTAATCTCAATTTTGTTGTTGTTTTACTTTTTAGTAATCATTTTAAAACAGCACTCTAGAATCTCCTGAGGAAGCTCACTCGAAGCGAAACATGTAGAGCGGTAGGGTCTGTAAAAATATATGAATTGAACTTGACATGCAAATAAGGGATTTATGAAAATGTTTGACATTAATAAAATATTTTTTATAACCAAAAAAAAAAATAAATAAATACATTTCTCATTTATTGACACCTTAAAAGTCCCAGTTTTCTTTTTTTTATGTATTCTAAATAATAAAAAAAAAAAAAAAAAAATATGGGATGTGGTGTCCTCTCTGACCAGGCAACCCTCAATCTTTTTTGTTCATTTATTTATGGTGTTGGGATTGTCATTTTTGGACTCGGATTTATAGCGCCAACACCTTTACCATTGTTCCATCATCCTTCTAGTTATACCTTTAAAAAGGGGCAGCTACTTTATTAAATCAATCATCACCCTAGACGCCAATACCAGCCATAAATTCACATAAAGGGGAGGATGTTCTTGCCTTGTATGTAATCTACCTCCAGGCCAGAGTTCCTCTCCCACGAGTCAAGTGAGAAACCTTTTCATCCCTAAACAATATTGACCATAGTCTGCATTACTGAGGAGCAAAGCTCATGATTACATTAAATAAAAACCATAAACCGTTCATGTCTGTGCTGGGAGCTCACATACTTCCTTCATTAGAAGAGCCCTTATGGGCAGGAAGAGCTGTCAAAATGATCAAACCACCAAAATAGATTTAAAGAGACCCCGTCACTTATTCAGGGGTACTCGTTCATGTACAATTTTCTTTGTCTCTCCCGCTCTTCTCTTTCTCAACCAGACCTGGGCATTTTACGGCCCCTGGGCCACATGCGGCCCTTTGGCTGTCCCGGTGCGGCACGGGTGAGGTCAACCGGAAATCAGACGTGAATAATTGTACGCCGTGTGACACGGCTTCATGGTTCAGTAGGGAGGGAATGTGGGTTTCCCAGATCCAGGCCGGCCAGTCAGCAAGATGGTCGCAGCTGTACTTCCGCCCTCGTTGGTCCAGTGGTTGCCAAAGTGGGGGCAGTTGCACTTCCGCCCTTCTCAAGCGGCTTCGGGTGTATTACGGCAGTGGTGTCACCGCTTGAGCAACTTGAGTGGACCATGGGGAAGTATATAAAAAAAAAAAAAAAAAAAAAAAAAAATTACCCTCCCGGGTTCCCATAGACAGGCTACTCTGCTGATTATGTATGTTTGGCCCAAGGAGGTTCTGGCTCACCATATTACACAAGGATGATCCTCTATATGGATTTGTAGGTCATATATTAGGTCTAGTTCTGTGCACCCATACACCTGGGATATCCAATTTATTCCTGTGGAGGTCTGGAGTTATTTGGACTTGGATAGTATACCAGGCACTTATTATGGAAGTGAAGGTTAATTACTTTTGGACGGGAGTCTTGCCAGTAGCAGGTAATCGAAACCTTATAAAATTTACTGCTTTTTATAAAGCCATAAAAAGAATAATTGAGCATAATTGAGTTCAGCCCTCCACAACAGTCCCAGTTTCTCACGTGGCCCCTATGGGAAAATGAAAAATTGCCGACCCCTGACCAACAAGTATTTAATGCAAAGGCCCGACTGGATATAGACGGATCAGATAGATTTGGTAGGTCCTCATTTTATAGATTTCTCCTCTATTCCTATTCTGTTGACCACTCACATTTTCAGATTTTCCATCACCGTCGTCTGACTATGGTGCCCAGAACAAAAATTAGATGGGACGAATGTGCCCAGTGGGGAGCTAGACAACAATAAAAACCTGGCAGGGGTTCCAACTCTTCCACACACCATCCAAAGCAAATAAAAAGTTTTGGCTTGAAATAACCTTTAGGTCTGTCCAGTTTAATATGAAGGTAGTGTATGTACATTTTAAGCATGATGGAATTACAAAATAGTACTTGTTACCCTTCATAAAACAGGTATAAATCTTTGTTCGGCTAGTCTGGCGGTGAAGAATGCGGGCGTGCAATGTAGGCGTGCAGCTATTTATGGAAGATTGCCAGCCCTCATCGCAAGCTGTAAAAATCATTATTTGAAAATGAGGCAAAAGACACATTCCAGGGTCACAATCTATACGTTCACATCAATACCAGCCTTGAGCTGGAATGTGGCCGCCTCAAATCACAGAACCGGTCAAATCGATCGAGAGAATCAGGCAGACATAGAAGGCAGGTGGGTAACTCGATATACAGCATCCCAGTGCAATAAGGAGTTAAAAGGGCCAGAGACAGGAGGAAAAAAAAAAAAAAAAAGTTAGGCCCCAAAAATGATTGGGCCATGCCGGTCATTCTCTTGAGATCGGCACGTTTTCTTTTCTAGAACAGCGACAAGCTAACAGTAGGAGATGCACAGAAAAAAATATATCAAGGACCAATCATAAAAAGGTCACAAATTCCTGATTAAGAACCAGCACAGTGTTCCTTGAAGAACGGTCTGACTTCCTTAAGTGGACGTGCCGTAGAAAAATTGGATCAAAATGACAACATTTTGCTGTAAATGCTGATGAAATAACTGAATATTATAACAGGAATCCCACACTGGAGACCAGCATATGGTCAGGTGGACTTTGCCAAGGCATCCATCACTTGATATCTGTTGTGGGATCTTTGAGAGCTCAGCTTAGCAGCCAACCAATGGCTTCCTTGGCACTCAAGCTGTGGTGTAACTACAGGTCCCATGAGGCACTGAAGGACTGATGGCCATAGGCATGACGGGATTTGTAGTTTCACTACAACTAGAGAGCCAAGGTTGCCCAACAGGTCTCCTTTCGGTCCTCCAGGCCAGGACTGTTCATGTGCTTGGTGGTAGCTGATGCAGAATTCCTGGCTGACTTGATTTTTTTATTCTGTTTTTTTTTTTTTTTGTTTTTTTTTTTTTTTATATAGAGCTATGCTTATTTCAAGCAATCATAAAGCTGATGTTTATATACGGGGATGGATCCAGCGATGGTAATCTCCTTGGAAAGCGCAGGAAGTGAGAATGCTGCTATCTCTCCCCGATCTCTATACACAGACTGGAAGCTCCATATTCAGTTTCACAGAACGCACTAAATTTAGATACCTCTTTCAATTCAACGCACAAAAAAAAACCTCAGATCTAGTCTGCCTCAGCGCCTGGAGAGCTTCCAGAAGTGCTCGAGGCAGCAGTCCTCATCCTGCGGCATGTGAAATATGTCTCTATTTTAGCTGCATTCCAGCCAACAGCAAATGTGTTTAGCAGAGGAGAGAGATTGCTGCGGCTTCGCTCCCAAATCATCGTTCTGGAAAGAGCAAAATGAGTCTGCCGTCCTCGGGTTTAACAAAACGCTCATTTCCTCCAACAGCGCATAGAGAAAGCAGAAGAACTCTTACTCAACAGGACATGCTGAAATCATCATAGACTAGCCATAAATAAAATGATAGGTCTCACCAAGAACTACGAGGCCCAAACTTGCAACCAATCCCCAAGAACTAAGGCATCCCACCTCGCAAGCAATCCCCAAGAACTATGGGGCCAACCTCGCAAGCGATCCCAAAAAACAATGGGGCCCACCCTGCAAGCAATCCCCAAGAACTATTGGGCAGCTCTTGTAACCAATCCCCAAGAACTATGGGACACCATGATTGGTTAGCACTGGCAAAGAGCACAATTCTGATTCGTCCCCGAATCACTGCAGTAAGAGGGAGATTTAAAATCCTTGGACTGCTGCAATCCCCAAGAACTATGGGGCCCCCCCTCGCAACCAATCCCCAAGAACTATGGGGCCCCCCCTCGCAACCAATCCCCAAGAACTATGGGGCCCCCCCTCGCAACCAATCCCCAAGAACTATGGGCCCCCCCCTCGCAACCAATCCCCAAGAACTATGGGGCCCCCCCTCGCAACCAATCCCCAAGAACTATGGGGCCCCCCCTCGCAACCAATCCCCAAGAACTATGGCGGCCCCCTCGCAACCAATCACAAAAGAACTATGGCTGCCCCCTCGCAACCAATCCCCAAGAACTATGGGGCCGCCCTCGCAACCAATCCCCAAGAACTATGGTGCCCCCCTCGCAACCAATCCCCAAGAACTATGGTGCCCATCTTGTAACCAATCCCCAAGAACTATGGGGCCCACCTCGCAACCAATCACAAAAGAACTATGGTGGCCCCCTCGCAACCAATCCCCAAGAACTATGGGGCCCCCCTCGCAACCAATCCCCAAGAACTATGGGGCCCCCCCTCGCAACCAATCCCCAAGAACTATGGGGCCCCCCCTCGCAACCAATCCCCAAGAACTATGGGCCCCCCCCTCGCAACCAATCCCCAAGAACTATGGTGCCCCCCTCGCAACCAATCCCCAAGAACTATGGTGCCCATCTTGTAACCAATCCCCAAGAACTATGGGGCCCACCTCGCAACCAATCACAAAAGAACTATGGTGGCCCCCTCGCAACCAATCCCCAAGAACTATGGGGCCCCCCTCGCAACCAATCCCCAAGAACTATGGGGCCCCCCCTCGCAACCAATCCCCAAGAACTATGGGGCCCCCCCCTCGCAACCAATCCCCAAGAACTATGGGGCCCCCCCTCGCAACCAATCCCCAAGAACTATGGGCCCCCCCCCCTCGCAACCAATTCCCAAGAACTATGGGGCCCCCCCTCGCAACCAATCCCCAAGAACTATGGCGGCCCCCTCGCAACCAATCACAAAAGAACTATGGCTGCCCCCTCGCAACCAATCCCCAAGAACTATGGGGCCGCCCTCGCAACCAATCCCCAAGAACTATGGTGCCCCCCTCGCAACCAATTCCCAAGAACTATGGTGCCCATCTTGTAACCAATCCCCAAGAACTATGGGGCCCACCTCACAAACCAATCCAAGAACTATGGGGCCCCAGGATCGGTTAGCACTGGCAAAGAGCATCATTCTGATTTGTCCCCGAATCACTGCAGTAAGAGGGAGATTTAAAATCCCTGTACTGCTGAACTGGGAGCATGAGCACCGACAGCTCATCACCCTCAGAGGTAGGTACAGGAAGGTCTGACAGAGCACGGTGTGTTCACCTACTTTAGTTTTGCTGAAAAGGTGAATTAACACATTAACATGAATAAAAAAAAAAAAAGTTATAATGTAATATAGATATATTATGTTATCTTTGACAGGTCCTCTTTAAGCAAGGGTTGCAACCAACCTATTGGATATTTGTATTTTCATGATAATTTGTTTCAATTTTCTTTTACCAGGAAAAAAAAAAGTCCCGGGTTATTTCGTGTGAATGTGGACTCGGTGACAACGGCCGCCGGGGGAAATGTCATAACAGTCAAGAGACATATCATCAATCTGAATTATTCACAGGTGAGCCAAGAACAGGTGTACAGGTGGAGTGATGACTATGTCTGATTCACAATCTCAGATACCTTTCCTGAGGTTCTACACCGAGCCCCGCAGGGACAGAGTCAGAGCGCGGAATATCAGAGACGAGCCAAAATGATTCAATAGCGGATGATCAGCAGCTCAGGTATTCTGTGCAGGTATCTCTCTCGCCTTCTCGTGACCAAACCCGTATAAAACCCCCAATGCGGACCTATTGCACACAGCGACGGAATGAGCAAAATCTGCTCCCATTACTGTAAAATAAAAAACGGAGAGCGCTGACAGAGCGAAAGAGCCTCAAAAAGTCTTTAACCACTTCAGCTCCGGATGGATACACTGTATACAAATTAAAATTTAGATTTTTTTTTCCCACACAAATAGAGCTTTCTTTTGGTGGTATTTGATCACCTCTGGGGTTTTTTATTATATTTATTATATCTCCAGGGGTTAAAGGTGTGCTGATTTTTACTAAAGGTCTGTTCCCTTGATTGTCAACACAGAGCTCTGGGCTGTAATTGAACACAGCCGAGCAGCAGGTCCCAGCCATCAATCCTTGTCCGGGACTTGCTGACAGACTCCCGCTGTGTACAACCACAGCCTGTGGGGGGGGGGGGGGGGGGGGGGTTGATGGGTCTTGGGTGCACATGTGCTCCCAAAAACCGGGGGCTGGCAGCGACTTATGGGTACATCACTTTGCAAGGGAACGCTCGTCCGCAGTACATTGCAGGGATTAGGTCCACAAGAGGTCAAAAATACCAGGGCTGTACCGAAAGAGGGAAGAGGGCAAAACTTTATCTTGCATAGGTCGTTCGAATTTCACATGCTGGTAGCGCAACTTTTCCTCTATAGTAACTGTTCCTCTATAGTGCAGGTAAATAATGGATTCTGAGCAGAAGCAACCTGCCCGTCATTGAGTTCCTGATGAAGGAAGGGTTGCAGGTCCACAGAAGGCTTCAGAATGTTTATGGAGAGGACACCAAGAGCAATACCTTGTCATTGGTGACTCTTGGCAATAAGGTCATCTCCATAAACATTCTGTAGCCTTCTGTGGATGTCAGACAGCCTGCACCCCTCCTTCATCAATAGCTCAATAAGGATGCATCGCTTCTGCTTGGAATCTATTTATCTGCATTTAGGAAGTGCAGCCATTCGCAACCAGAGTTCCTCCAGCGTTTGCCATGCGTTGGTTCCCATAGGTTGACCTCTAGTCAACATAATATTTTCTGCCACCTAATAAAACTATACACACACTGCAACATTTTGGGTAAAATGCAATGCTCCTCTATCACATACATCAATTCATATTTCTCTATAACAGCCAATCAGAGTTTGACCTCAAAGCCTTTGAAATCCCATTGGTCAGAGGTCAGTGCTGTGCTACAATTATGCATGGAGAGGTTACTGAACTATCCGTAATGCTGGTGGCAAATGTTTGATGGTCACAGTTTTGGAAAGTGGGAAAAAAAAAAAAAAAAAAAAAAAAAAAAAAAAAAAAACTCTCCCTCCACCCCCCCCCCCCAATCAGATGCAGATTTGTTTTTCTCTATTTGAACATTTTGTATCATTTTGTACAACTGTTTTGGCTACAGGAGATTCTTTGTTTAAAAAGTTGAGACACCAGGATGACAAAGGGCCAGTTTACTGTACTTGAGACTTTAGGGAGGAGGGGGGCCTGATGTTGGGGGAGATATAGTGCCCCATCATTGGTGATAGTGGGAGGAATAGTACCCCATTGTGGTATCAGTAGGAAAACTTGTACCCCATCGCTGGTGTCAGAAGAACGGTGCCCCATCGCTGGTGTCAGAAGAACGGTGCCCCATAGCTGGTGTCAGAAGAACGGTGCCCCATAGCTGGTGTCAGAAGAACGGTGCCCCATAGCTGGTGTCAGAAGAACGGTGCCCCATAGCTGGTGTCAGAAGAACGGTGCCCCATAGCTGGTGTCAGAAGGAGGAATAGTGCCCCAAGGGCTGGATAAAGCCAAGCAAAGGGTCGCAGTTTGGAGACCACTGCTGTAGGTCATACAGAAAAATCCTGGGTAATAAATACTATTAGAAAGTTCTACAATAGACTTGTGGGGAAGGTGTAAATTCACTTTAATAGGCTTTATACGGCCGGTCTAACAACTCTGAGATACAAATACAGTCGTGTGATTTCATTTCAGTTAAGAATCTGAAATATTTCGGAACGACACAACGCAACATAGCAGAGCAGGGCAGAGGTAGGTGGACCTAAGGCAATACAAGCTCTGGTGGAATTCATTCACAGAATTAATGTCTGAAAAAATAAACTGATCGATCCTCCCAAAAAATAAATAATAGAACCAGGTTGGCCAATGTAAACCCCCCCCCCCCCCAAATGTTTCAGCCCTCCAGTTTCACTTTAAACGTCATTCATCTCCTCAACAGCACTTCCAGGACACCTTCCATGTTGGAGGCCGTTGAAGGGAGGCGGGTGAACGACGGTCGATAGATTGACGAAGGACAGTATACCGGTCATTTTAGCAGATTTGAGACTATTGATTACACAAACAGGAATACAGAAGCTCTATTATTAGGATGTCATTTATAGGCTGATGTATGTGAAGGATTTCGATATGGGAGAGTGCCAAGGACACCAATCCTTGCTGGGATTAGACTTGATGTCGTCATTTGGGACATCAATTGTATTATTACTGCTGATCGGTCTAGGGAAAAGTCAGCTGCTCTAGGTTAGACCACTATTCTGGTACCATGGTGCATGGACACCAGCTTCAGAACACCTCTGATATTTGGCCATAAAGGTGTCAGCTGGACTCCATTTTTTTCATTAAAAATTAAAATGAGAAGCCCCCCCCCCAAGGAGCATGAACCATCTCCTGGTGGGGGATCTCACCATTGACAGCTGCAAGAAATGAAGGGAGCCCCTCATGTGACTAAACTGGGGTCTCAGTGTTGTGCAGGTCCCGTCAGAGTGGAGTTTCTTTTTTTCCCCAGGTGGCTCTCCACCTAGGCGGAGGCTGGGTGTAGGGATGGTCCCCAAAGGATCCTGGTCCTACCACCTAAAGAAAATTCTTTGTATTATATGTAGCTCTGAATACTATGGGAAGATGGATTACAATGACATGTCTTATTGTAGATATGCGTTTCTTTTGATACAATTGAAGAAGTGGTGTTTGTGAAGCCACAAAACGCATTATATCTGCTGTTGAGCCCCTCTCGATTCTGCAAGATTTTGGAAAAAACTCTTGAAAAGTTAGTGATAAGTAGAATTAGTAATACGGTGAAAGGTGGAGGGACAAGGACAGCAAAATCTGAAATATTTTTATTTGTAGAAAAATGTATTTGTGATCACGTAGGGGCCATCAATGGCCAGCAGAGGTTAGGTCTTTTAAGGGTCTAATGCTTAACTGTATAAAAATAAAAACGATATAGTTACAATTTTATGTGTATGTCTTCTTGATGTGAGGGATCCCTAAAACTCCCATTTGGTTTTTAGTTTTGTATTGTTTATACTGTGAGTGGTGCTGGTGCCAAACTGCAACCTAAAGCAACTTATTTAGAGGTCCCACCAGAGTGAATGTGGTCTTAATTGGGAAACTTGGCCAAGTGGGACTTACTAATTGTTTCTCTACCATTTAGTTCCATTTACACAGGTATCAAAATGGGGCACCTGGGTCCCGATCCCTCTACCTAACCTATCCATTGGTGCGCAAGACATAAGGTTGTAGATTACACTCAAAACAAACAAAAAAATGGGTCAGCGGGCAAACATTGTAAAGGGCCAAACATCTAATCTGCCTTGACCATACAGAGCCGATTTCTTCTATAGCTCCTCAAACAGGACTGGTCCCTAAAGTGCCTGTATTAGAAATGAGGTCTCCCTGAAATGTCTGAAAAATAATAGCCTGATGAAGAAAAGGGCCCGGCCCAGAACATCCAGTTATTACGAAGAGCGCGCTTTGTTGTAGGGTGACCAGTCCACCACTGGTGTCACCAATCCGTTAGGTCAGCAGTGCTGGTAATGGCAGCTCTGTGGGAACCGGTCCTATATAAACGTCCACTCAGTCACGCACAGTCCTCCAGAGTCCTGTAATTACAGGCCGTCTGAGTACTGAGCGGCCAGATGCTGAATTTTAATCCAAGCTGCATTTTGCTGGCGGTGCTCCAGAGGAAGCATTAAACTGATAAAACAGAACCCCCTCCACCCGGCCTTAAATCATCGCTCAGCGAGAGCACCTGGCCCGACAGCGCCAGACTGGCAGAACGAGCAACCTGTGCAATCATCGTTCATACAGAGAACCGCGCATGCAACATTAACCCCTCCATCGCCACAGCAGAGATCTGCACTGATATGGCAACACAATACCTGGAAGCCCTCTACTGGCACTTCAGGAAGCCAATCCATATCATACCGACCACTAATACTGCAAGAGAAACCAAAATGGAAAAAAAAAAAATAGATAGATAGATAGATAGATAGATAGATAGATAGACAGACAGACAGACAGACATTCTATTTACAGGGAAATTAGTCCATTAGTTGCCCCTAGGGAGCCTATACTTTAAGTCAGGGGTAGGCAACCTGGGCCCCTCCAGCTTTAAGTACAGAACCAAGCAAACAAATGCACAGCTAAAATAGACATGTGAGCAGTCTTGTCTGCCAAAGGATTTGTGTTTGTCCATCCAGCTCTGAGATTTGCACAGCCCTGCAAGTCTGGTGACCTGATGTTTCTCTGCTACAGTTTAGCAACACAGGTAGGTCACTTGTGTGTATAATTTTTACTGTTCACTGGCTACCAATGGGGGGTAATAGTACTCACACCAGCATTGAAGGCTATTGCTGCATCCACCGACACCAGTGCTGGGGGTAATTACTGCATCCACCGACACCAGTGCTGGGGGTAATTACTGCATCCACCGACACCAGTGCTGGGGGTAATTACTGCATCCACCGACACCAGTGCTGGGGGTAATTACTGCATCCACCGACACCAGTGCTGGGGGTCATTACTAAATCCACCGACACCAATGCTGGGGGCCATTACTGCATCAACCGACACCAGTGCTGGGGGCCATTGTACTCCAGCTTCTTCTGTGTACATTGCGATACGCTGCAGAACCAAAAATTTGGGGAGTTAAGGTGCAAAAATGCACTGCTATTGTGTGGCCCTATGGGAGGTGTCAGGGGCCGCAGCTGAGGCCCTCCAAGTTTCACGTTGACCACCATTGGTGTAAACAAGGCAGAGCTCATAGGGAGACCCACAGAAGAACATCCAAGCTTGACACTGATTGTGCATTAGAAGAGACAGAACCCAGGACCCTCAGAGGGTGAAAATCACTAAAGGCACTCTGGTGAACAAAGAAAAAGACTACATCTACCAAAAAAACAAAATTCCCATATAGCCCATTGCCTTATCTGAGATTTTCCTGGGCCAGTCACATGGGAAGGAGAGGGGTGATGTCTTCACTTCTCCTCCGTCTGGTGATGCCACCGGTGAAGTATGCGGAGGAAACATTCTGTATATGGAGCGAGATCTGCAACTTCTCCTTAAATCCCAGACAGCTGCTGTTTTGCTTAAACTTTCGATTCCCACACCGAGGATCCGGTGACTGCCAAGAACTCCTGGCTCGGCACAATCCATTGTCATCGGGCCCCGATTCAGAACTCATGAATTGCCAATGACCAATCACAGGCCGCGGTTACAATCATCACCAACGAACAAATCCAGAAGTTTCTACTGAAAGACCGTTTTATATAATTTTTATCCCTGTGATGATCAGCCAACTCTACTGGAAGCTGCAATTCTCATTCAAGGCCTGGAGACCAGGTCCAGCAGAAGGATGCCAAAGTAGGGGGAGGATGGGCAACTGTGGCCCTCCAGCTGTTGTGGACCTACATGTCCCATGGGGCTTTGCAAAACTGACAGTTACGAAACATGGCTCCCAGAGGCATGATGGGACTTGTAGTTCTGGAACAGCCAGAGGGCCACTGTTTGCCCCACCTTGGTGTAATTCACCTTTTCATTTTTTTCTCTGAAAGGGTTAGTTCACCTTTTTACTCATTTTGAGCAATTACTGGATTGCCTGACTCATATGAGGACTCATGCCCGTTCTATGTCTGGGCTGGATATAAATCCATCACCGCACAAATAAAAAATGGCAGTTCTGCTGAATCGTATTTTATAGGAAGTGAGTCGCTTGCTTCCTACTGCCTCTCAAAAAGTGAACCTGTCCGCCATTTTCAAACCTGCTAGTACCCAGCCATCCATATGTACAACGGAAGCACCACTGAAAGACTCTCGGCCCCGAATTCCATTCAAACCCTTCACACCTGTCTGTTTCATCACGAATGTCTATTACCCAGAATCCCTTGCAGCCCTCATTGCTGCAAAGCCTTTAAATGGTTTACAAAAGCGAACCTGCGGGCAAAAGCGCTTAACGTAATGACAGATCCGACTCCCTCCACAGCGCACGCAAAGTGCTTTGTTAAACAACATTAAACAAATTCATAGAAAATCAACCTATAATTATAAAAGATGACTAATAAGCAACCCCCCCCCCACCACCACCACCACCACGTGCACTTGTGAATTTTGACGTCTCGCCCTGATGGGGCTTTATTTTCCACTTGAAGCTGTAAAGGTCTGGGGGGGGGGGGGGGGGGGATCAGGAAGACAATGGAAATAATCCACAAGGAAGCAAAATAACGCGGCTCTCCTGGCAACATAAAGGTTTGTCTATAGATAAAGTGGAGGAGATTTATGAGGATTTGTGTCTGGAAAGTTGTTTGTCGCACCCAACGATTCACACCCCGGTGATGTGAGTGCAGGAGGATGTGCTGGCGGAAATAATCTCCTTCTGCCAGTACACCCCTACTAGTGTGCGTGTAAACATTGATTATCTGCATACAACAATGAGTGGAATATATTAGGAGGCAAGTGAACATGTTGTCCCTGAAATTGATAGCAGAATAAAAATGGATACGTGTAAGGATTGGAGGGCCAAATTGTAATGTCTAGATGACTGGGTGAGAGCAACTCCAAAACTGCAGCTCTTGTGGGATGCTCCTGGCCTGCAGTGGTCAGGACTGACCAAAAGTGGTTCACGGAAGGAAAACTAGCTAACTGGCAAGGAGGTGGTGGTGGGGGTAGGCCCATTGGTGGAAGCGGCTGGGGGGGGGGAATGGGGGAAGGCCCATTTGGATGGCGGCGGTGGCGGCGAGGGGAGGGCCCATTTGGATGGCGGCGAGGGGAGGGCCCATTTGGATGGCGGCGAGGGAGGGCCCATTTGGATGGCGGCAAGGGGAGGGCCCATTTGGATGGCGGCGAGGGGAAGGCCCATTTGGATGGGAGGCGGTGGCGGCGAGGGGAAGGCCCATTTGGATGGAGGCGGTGGCGGCGAGGGGAAGGCCCATTTGGATGGAGGCGGTGGCGGCGAGGGGAAGGCCCATTTGGATGGAGGCGGTGGCGGCGAGGGGAAGGCCCATTTGGATGGAGGCGGTGGCGGCGAGGGGAAGGCCCATTTGGATGGAGGCGGTGGCGGCGAGGGGAAGGCCCATTTGGATGGAGGCGGTGGCGGCGAGGGGAAGGCCCATTTGGATGGAGGCGGTGGCGGCGAGGGGAAGGCCCATTTGGATGGAGGCAGGATGGGGGGGGAGGCTGGCCTGTGTAGTCCGATCCAATAGAAGAGCTACAGGAGCTCAAATAGCTGGTGAAGGTAATGCCGGTTGATAGAAAGGTGTCAGAACACAGAGCATCGCAGTTTGCGGCATATGGGGCTGTGTAGCGGCAGACCAGTCCGGGTGCCCATGCTGACCCATGTTCACAGCCAAAAGCACCCACAACGGGCACGTGAGCATCAGAACTGGAGCACGGAGCAATGGAAGGGGGCGGTCTGATGAATTCAAGAATGGTTTGAAGAACACAACAATGAGTTTGGAGGCATTGACTTGGCCTCCAGATCTAAATCCAATCGAGCATCTGTGGTATGTGCTGGAAAAATCAAGTCCATGATCCATGGAGGGCCCCACCTCCCAACTTAAAGGACTTCAAGGATCGGTTACCGACATCTTGGTGCCAGATACCACAGCCTACCTTCAGAGGTCTAGTGGAGTCAATGCCTGGATGGGTCAAGGCTGTTTTGATGATAAAAGGGAGAACTAAATATTAGGTGGGTGGTCATAACGTTATGGTTGCTCTATCTACACATACTACGCATATATAAGGTTTTGTTGTTCAGCCTATGTTGCAGCTCAGTGCTTCTGTTTTCCACGAGATGTGCCAATGTGACAACATAGGAGCCCAACAGGGAGACGGGATGGAGTGTGGTCATCCAAGAACAGGAAGTGCCTCAACAAAGACCTCCATGGCAGCACCAGATAGGATTTTAAAGAAAGTTGCAGATTTTAATCTACTGAAAAAGACTTTTGAAAAGGACATGTGAAAGCTTTTATGAGATTTTAGCGGTTGAACAACAACCTGAACAAGGAAAACTGACACCAGTCCAGCTGGAGGTTGGAAAGAAAACTGCCAAGCATGCAAATTCTAAAATCCCGAGAGCAGCAGAATTTTGGTCAAATCTAATATTGATTTTTTTTTCCTTCTTATTCTGAGCCTTTAATGTAGACAAAATTAGTCCTAAAAACTGCAAACACAGTCAGTCCAAATTCAATGCAGAAGGTTCAGAAAAAGAAAAAAAAAGGGGGAGAAGGTTCTAATGTGGTTGCCATGGTTTAAAAACAAAACAGGTATAATTAAAAAGAAAGAAGAAAACTCGGGCAGAAACCACTTCCTTCCTCCAGAACAACTGCAAATCAATGGTGTTCTTTGATGAACGTGGCGCTTCCTCCTCCACCAAACCCCAAAGAACGACTCTTCATATTATCACCACATTTGGACGAACAGCTACTCCGGGAGACGAAAAACAAGGCATTTCATTGTCCAGGAAAGACCTTTACTGCTACAAAGTCTCATTATCACACCGATGAAGATTTCACCCCAGAGCTCTGCAGATAACAAACATAGCCAATAGTTTTAAGGGGCCTCAACTGTGGCCCCTGATGACACCAAGGAGGCCACACGTAACATTCAGTATATGTAATGATACAGAAGACTCGCTAGAGGAAGCAGACATGATACAACTGGAGACAGGAACGTGTTACAGGAGATTGCTAAATACAGCCCTCTTACAAAATGAACAGTCTCACCAATTGCTACTGGAGGTCCAAGGGCCACATGGGAAGCGCCAAAAGGGCTGCCAAGTGGGAGGCAGGGTAATAAAGGCAATCCAACATGGGACTGCTAGAGATCACTGCCATTACAGCCCATTTAGAACAGGGGTCTCCAAACTTTTCAAACAAAGGGCCACTTTATTGTCCTTCAGACTTTAGGAGGGCCAGATTGTGGCCAGCAGGGGCAGAAAATGTCACGGGCCCAGCATCAGTGAGAATAAATATGGCCTCAGGGTTGGTGGTCAATAGGAGGAGTATTCCCCCTATTAGTAGGACTAGTATTCCAACATTGGTATCGGTGGAAGACATAGTGCCCCATTGTTGGTATCAGTGAGAGGAATAGTGCCTCATATCAGTGGAATGAGTTGTCCCCCAAGGGCCGCATAAAGGCTAGCAAAAAGGGCCACATCTGGCCTTCGGGGCCGCAATTTGGAGACCCCTGATTCAAAACATCAACACTCCCAATAATTACTACTGATGTCCAAGGGCCACATGGGAAGCACCAAAGGGCTGCAGGCTGGACACAAGGCAATAAAAGGGAGACCAACATGAAACTACTAGATAGCAATGCCATTACAGCCCATTCAAAAAAATCAAAAACACTCTTGATAATGACTACAGGTGTCAAAAAGGGGTGTGGGTTGGGCACCAGGACAATAAAATGGAGTCCAACCTGGGACTTCTTGAGATCACCGTCATTACAGCCCACTTATAAAACCAAACACTCCCATTAATTCCTACTGGTGTCCAAGGACCACATGGGAAAGACCAAAAGGGCTGCAGGCTGGGCACCAGGACAATAAAGGGAGTCCAACCTGGGACTCCTAGAGGAGATCACTGTCATTGCAGCCGACATATAAAACCAAAACACTCCCATTAATTACTACTGGTGTCCGAGGGACCACATGGGAAACACCAAAAGGGCTGCAGGTTGGGCACCAGGCCTATAAAAGGTAATCCAACATGAAAGTACTAGAGAGCACTGCCATTACAGCCCATTTATAAAATCAACGCTCCAATTAATAAGCACTACAGGTGTCAAAAGGCTGCAGGTTGGGCACCAAGGCCATAAAGACAATCAAATAATTAAACCACACTTCCTGCGAGTAATCTTTTTCTGAGGAATTGGTAGCCCTCCAGCCAACCCCCCTCTGTGTACAGCCACTGCCCTCCATAGTCCACTCACATGACCAGACCTATGTAATTCCTATATGACGACAACCCATCCTTCATTGCATTCAGCATTTCACACGTCCCGTTCTTCGCCCGCTAATCAAACATTGTGCAGAATAAGGAAACGTTTAAATCCCATTAATTAAACAAGACTCCGGGGGGGTGGGGGGTCTGGTGACACAACTAGCTCTGTTCAATGTCCTCGTCTTTCCATGAGTTCAGTGAGGAGGTATGCAGTGGGAAAGTTTCTATAGGGGAGATGGGGGCTGTTTATCCAGGTTACACGCACAGCCGCTCAGGAACTCCTACGTAAAACGTTCCATGCTTATTCTGGTTCTGCCCGACGGCCATCATTCTTCCATTGGGAGGTTTAAAGGGCGTTGCCGGGCAACCCACCGACCAGACTGCTCTGTATGCAGACCCGCGCTAAGTAAATTACTGGGGAGGAGAACGTCGTCATTAAAGGAAGACTTTAGTATCTCAGTAAAAGCGGAAGGCAGGGAGAAGATTATCGGTTGTAAGAAGCAGCCGCCTTTTATATAGTGGTGGGCTACAAGTCCCCCGAGTGTTCTGCGATCCTTTAACCATTGGATTACCAAAGTACGTCGATAAAAAGCATGGCAGACAAGGGGTTAAATCATGGTAATGGCCGAAACTATGAGCTTTGGACCGGCTTAAGGAGCCAGCAAAGGGCTTTCCGATAAAAGTGATTGGGGGAGGCCCAACAGCAGTGGTCTCCAAACTGTGGCCCTTTGGGCACGATTCTATCCACTGACACCAACCATGGGGCTCTATTCCTCCCACTGACACCAACGAGGGGGCACTATTCCTCCCACTGACACCAACGAGGGGGCACTATTCCTCCCACTGACACCAACGAGGGGGCACTATTCCTCCCACTGACACCAACGAAGGGGCACTATTCCTCCCACTGACACCAACGAGGGGGCACTATTCCTCCCACTGACACCAACGAGGGGGCACTATTCCTCCCACTGACACCAACGAGGGGGCACTATTCCTCCCACTGACACCAACGAGGGGGCACTATTCCTCCCGCTGACACCAACGAGGGGGCACTATTCCTCCCGCTGACACCAACGAGGGGGCACTATTCCTCCCGCTGACACCAACGAGGGGGCACTATTCCTCCCGCTGACACCAACGAGGGGGCACTATTCCTCCCGCTGACACCAACGAGGGGGCACTATTCCTCCCGCTGACACTAATGAGGGGGCACTATTCCTACCACTTTCACCAACAATTGGGCATGTGTCCTCCCACCGACACCAACCATGGGGCACCCTTGTGTGCACGCCTATGCTGACAATGCAGATGACAGCTGTATATTAAAGTGTAAATTCCATTTTTGCAGGCAATCTGAGAGAACACCAACATTGCAAACCCCCCCAAATTTTTTGAAATTGCAGCTTATGCGCTATTCTGGATTCTAGCAGGGAAAAATCCTAGGTATTTCTTTTTGTTTATAAGGGGGAGGGGGGGGGGGGGTAGTTGTGCGTCATAATTAACCGTGTCTGTCCTGTGCAGGCAGATCTTCATTATCAATTGTAACTGGATTTGAACACTGTCCTAACAAGGGGTTAAAAGGTGTAGAGGCGGGGCTTCTTGTATGGTTTGTTAATGAGGGCAGACTTGGGACAGGCTCATTCTAACAAATGTTCAAAAAATTTGCAGTCGGCCCTAACACCTTCTTCTGAGAAACCTCTAAATAGGCAAAAGATAATACAAAAAAAAATAATAAATAAATGAAGGCATGATGTGTGAATGGAACACATGACAAACATAGTGGGGTTTTCTCAAATTTGACAGCAAAGTGGAAATACGCTTCAAGCAAGGATTGAGCAGCCAGCATTGGGATTGGCAAGTGATCATTATCATTTTACAATAACTCATTACATGAAGCAGATGCTATTTTGCCTATGTAAGCTATAACTCCTCTAATCACCATAATCCCATGAGCTGCGTGCGCCAATTTTCATAAGAATGGCAGCCTGCGGAGATGGGTGTCCCGACACCGCCCTTCCCCAAGGGACCGCGAGAGAAAAGTGATTTGGGTGCAATTAAAGTCTCTTACAAAAATCGGGTTTCGCTGACAAGGTATAAAGCTTGTGCAATCCTAATTATCCGATTGGTTGATGTCATGTGCTGGGAATGAATGAAGTCAGAGGAAAGAGCGCCGATCTCATGTCGGTCAATCAGTTATGGCGGTTTACCACCATGTTCCACAGACTGTCACATGAAACAAGATCGAGTACTATAAAAAAGTTGACTCGGCCAGAAAATGATTAGCCAAACAGTGACCGCATTCTATCAGGTAGAGATAGTTGGGTGCTGTCTGAGAACAATGGGCGGTGGTGGAGATCCAGGAATTGGAGGAATCGATTGCTTTTCTCCCTATGTAGCCGTGTATGGTGAGCATTATACCGGCCACCAATCTAAAGAGGCCCTTCTCCCTCCTACCACCAGTGTAAAACTAGAGCCACGCCAACCGCCAGTACAAGACGGGCCAACACGCCAACCGCCAGCACAAGGGAGCCAACACGCCGACAGACAGAACAAGGTGCCAACAAGCCGACAGACAGAACAAGGTGCCAGCACGCCAACGCCCAGCCAAGGGTGCCAGCACGCCAACGCCCAGCCAAAGGTGCCAGCACGCCAACGCCCAGCCAAAGGTGCCAGCACGCCAACGCCCAGCCAAAGGTGCCAGCACGCCAACGCCCAAAGGTGCCAGCACGCCAACGCCCAAAGGAGCCAGCACGCCAACGCCCGGCCAAAGGGTGCCAGCACGCCAACGCCCGGCCAAAGGGTGCCAGCACGCCAACGCCCGGCCAAAGGGTGCCAGCACGCCAACGCCCGGCCAAAGGGTGCCAGCACGCCAACGCCCGGCCAAAGGGTGCCAGCACGCCAACGCCCGGCCAAAGGGTGCCAGCACGCCAACGCCCGGCCAAAGGGTGCCAGCACGCCAACGCCTGGCCAAAGGGTGCCAGCACGCCAACGCCCGGCCAAAGGGTGCCAGCACGCCAACGCCCGGCCAAAGGGTGCCAGCGCGCCAACGCCCGGCCAAAAGGTGCCAGCACACCAACAGCCAACGCAAGGGTGCCACACTAACCACCAGCCATCTCTGAAAAGAATGTCAACTCCTCACCCACTCCTCCCTACCCCAACCAATTGATGCATTGAAAAAAAAAAAAAAAAAAGCCAACGCCCATTTTTACTTTCCCATAGCCGCAGTCAAATGAAACTCCGGGTCCAGGTCTTCTTTCCTCTCCTATCAATTTCTGGCAGAGTCCTTCCTTGGGTGATCACATCACTACCAGCACGCTGAGGACATTTCCTTTTGGCTAAATCGCTACTTTTACTGTCAACACCCCAAAACGTGTTGGCCATCCTTTGCTCTGCTTGCTGTAACCAGTTGAACACCCAAAAGATTTTTCATTTGGTGCTCTTTGACCCAATAACACTTGGATTTCTCAACTTGGGTTAAAGCCCTGTGTCTTGGGGGAACCCCGCCTTTTTAACGAGCTGACAAATACAGGACAGGAGGGCTCAGGTAATACTTAGTCCACATTTTGATAACGCACAGAAATTTTTTTCTTCAGGTAACAAAAAACTTTAATTTAAAAACTTTAGTTTAAAGCAGGGGGTCTCAAACTGGCGGCCCTCCAGCTGTCGCAAAACTACAAGTCCCATGAGGCATTGCAAGGCTGACAGTTACAAGCATGACTCCCACAGACAGAGGCATGATGGGACTTATAGTCTTGCAACAGCTGGAGGGCTGCCAGTTTGAGACCCCTGGTTTAAAGCATAGGTAAGTGGCAAAGGTGTCAGACTTTCAAAACACAGAAGTATGTGGCTTGATGTCCTCCATTAAGGAATGAAGTACGGGACCGGGACTTGATCCCCATGATTAAGCCCAGAGGGCAGGGCCAAACGCATTGGGGTGGCCTAGGTGGAGGCATGGCTGAGGCGGTTTTACTCTCCACACACAGGTTTTTTAGTGATGTGTGGCTTGTAGGACCTCTCCCTCTTTAGACCGGGACTTTTAGTTCTTTGAGAGTTGGCGGTCTGTAGATAGCTTGTGGTGCACAGACCACGGTCTACATTCAGATATAGCAGAAAAATAAAAAATGGAATAGACTTTATGTTACAGCTTAAATCACCTCGGCCATTTTCCTAGACTGAAGATGCTAAATAAGTTGGTTCATGTCCCACAATACAATTCTTCCCCCATCACCCTTCAATCATACCATGGTGGCCCCAACATGACTTCACGTGAGGATTACAAAAGCTGGAATAAAGCCACGACTGGGAGGGGCCGCTGCCCCCGGCGGTATGACACAAGTTAGGTTTATTGAATCTCTAATAAAAAGAGGGATCAGAGGAAGCTATGATACCCGTCCCTCACCAACACCCTCCCCCCATGACTAGGGCTTTGAATGCACAGAAATTATTTGAAGCACAAAATAAGAAAAACTGGGAGAGGCCAATTCCATCCGCAGATGATTAGAAAAGATCCAAAATCACAGACAGCAGACAAATCTTATTCTGCTTGTAACATTGTAACAATAATCTCATTCCAGCTCAGGTTCAGACTAGAGCTTCAAAGCCTCAGAAGATCCATCATGGGAGCCAAGCCAAAGGGGGGGGGGGGGGGGGGACCAGCGATCACTAGGCACGCTAGAGAGGGGAACAATACATCGGCCTCACCCATGTTTAAAAAAGAAAAATAATATTATTAAATAATGTTAGAGGTTTTATAAAATGATAAAAATGGTTTTAGGTCTGCAAATCTTATTACAGGAGATGCAACAAGACAGAGGACAGATTTTAACTGCTCAACCGGGACGATCTGTTCAGGATCTCTCCTGACAATCACTGAGGTTTCCCAAAAATGGGGCCGTCTGCTCAATGCATAAAACACGCTCGGCCGGGAAGAATATACTGTACATGACGATCGTCTTCATCACTGCACATCAAAACCATTCAGGGGTCAGTCATGTAATCACCATCTCATCCTGAACAATAAGGACAAAATAATAATAATAATAATAATAATAAATAATTTTATGCCAGTATTAGATTTTTTTTTTATTCTTTTTTCATTATTTTTTATTTTAGTGTGTGTGTGTGTGTGTGTGTGTGTGTGTGTGTGTGTGTGATATTACACACACACACACACACACACACACACACACACACACTAAAATAAAAAATAATGAAAATAGAATAAAAAAAAAAAAATTTTAGAAAAATCTAATACTGGCATAAATCAGAAAGCCGAGAAATGGGATTCAAGAAATTGTTCCAAAATTAAAGTGCCACTTTACTCAAGCAACATGAACTATGTAACTATGTGTAATCCTTATGCTACTAGCATTCTATATATAAAAAAAATAAATAAAATAAAAAAAAAATAAAAAAAGGTATAACTTGTTCAGTTAAGTTCTGGTCTAGGCCATAATGATGTGATACATCCTAAGAGTATTCATGGGAGCAGGGGCTTTCTCAGCTAAGCACATCCTCCTGTCTGCATGCATGCCTGAGCTAAGGGCAGATAGATTCCAGAAAGTAAATGCTACATAAATCTGACCTTACTCAAGATGGCCACAGCTAGTAATGCCAGGGGGGGGGTTGCTTTTCAAAGCGATCTCTGCACAAAATACAGCATGGAGACATGGATGGATGGATGGATGGACGGGGGGGGGGGTTGCTTTAAATAGTAGAAATGAATGGTGTTTTTGGTTGGTGGAGCTCAGACACAGTTTAGTTCCTTGGACTTACAGTTCAGCTTACTAGAAGTTTAACACATTTGCGGCGATCTTGCGTAACTGAAGCGCTCTACAATAAGATGGAGATCACAAATCGTCATTTCTTCTCTTTTGATCGATCGCACAGCGATCGCTGTGGATGACGGCCTCACCTTGGTCTGCTCCAGTTTTTGTCTATCAGCCAATTTATAGAACACTTTGTTTAATTGAAGACATATTTCAGAAAGCGATGACGGCCCCGCGCCACTATTACATCATCGGACGCGGAGCGCACCAGGATTCTCTCCGATCTATTAAATGAAATACATTGTTAATTTCTTCCACACAGGAAGGTTATTACTTCTGAATATTTAATGAGCCGCGGGAAGGAAACGATCAGTCCTGGGATCTGCAGAGCGTCTCTCACTTCCTTCTACAGCCGAGCCGTCATCTCACCCACGATCTCACCCGCTGTTGCTGGGAGTGACACCCTTGTTGTCAACTGGAAACCGATATCACAGAACAAACAATTTATTACACAACTGTGACCAAGGCTTAAAATATCCTTTGGAGAGCGATGTTGTCACTCGCTGTACAACAAGAGTATCTGGGGAGTGGTGATGTCACTCCTGTATAATATATCTTATATCTGGAGAGCGGTGATGTCACTCCTGTATAATACATCTTATATCTGGAGAGTGGTGATGTCACTCCTGTATAATACATCTTATATCTGGAGAGTGGTGATGTCACTCCTGTATAATACATCTTATATCTGGAGAGCGGTGATGTCACTCCTGTATAATATATCTGGAGTGCAGTGATGTCACTCCTGTAGAATATATCTGGAGAGCGGTGACGTCACTAGTGTATAATATATCTTATATCTGGAGGGCGGTGATGTCACGCCCACACAATAGAAGTCATATAAAATATCTTGGTAGCGATGAAGCAGTTTCCAGGGAATGTGGAAGAACAGAAGCCCGATGATCCGCAGACTCGGGATAAACACCGGAGGGGGAGGGGGAGGGGGAGGAGGACGATGTGGTTTTTGGAAAGTGATGGTTGTTGATGTCTGGATGGAGTTCCCCGGATCACATGAGGTCTGCAGAACACATTGTGCTCCCAGAGACAGAAGTCGTCTATAAAAAGAGCGGCAGCCATACATGTACAGCCAACCCCCCTACCAATCACAGGAATCTTGTAGGAAGGAATATATTGGCTGCCATTGATTATTTCACCACGGAGAATGCCGGCTGCCATGTGGCCCCCAGGGATGGTCGGGATCCTTATTTATCCAGATCTAGAATGTATGGAGTTTATTTCACCAGCTGAAGATCCCAAACCTGTTCTATTGCTAATACATTGTGCAGGTCTCATGTAAAGAGTAATACAGGGGGGGGGGGGGGGGGGGGTGTGTACCTCTGTATACAGGAATATCGGGGTGTAAACCCTCGTGCATCCTATGCATCAAGGTTAAAAAAAAAAAAAAAAACACCTGGCAGTGACTGGCCCCCCAACCCCTGAGCCCTTTCATCTCCTCAGTGGGGACACGCTGTCTCCCTCTCTCCACGGGGTCCTGGCTCTCGATTGGATAGATTGATAGCAGCGCAGCCATTGGCTCCCGCAGCTGTCAATCAAATCCAATTATGCGGCACCGGGGGGGGGGGGGGGGCGGGCCCGAGTCCAGCATTTGTGTCTGTGAACGCAAATACTGGACTCGGGAGCTCACCCGCAAGGTAGCCCCCTCCGGGAGAGCGCTTCTCCTAGGGGGTCCTCGTGGGGAGGAGCCGCCGGGGGACCCCAGAAAACTAGGTTCGGGGCCCATTTTAAACTGGTAATTATCAGACCAGCGAGGACTTTAGAATTAAGCAGCTGGTCTGTCCAAGCTGGGTGCCAATTGGCACTTTTACAGATTGTGGCCTTCCAAGAACAATTAAGTAGACTAACCCCCGTTCACATCGGCGCGATTTGACATGTCAAACCGCAGCCTATTTCCGGCAACTGCACCTTCCCAATCGGTGAGACTTTGCAGCGCTGGATTTCGATACCGCCTCCAGTGTGAACGAGGGACAACATTTGTGTTGCATTTCTTTTCTTCAGGCCAACTGGCCATCTGCCTCCCGGAATTTACTCACACCAACACCAACCAAACCATTCGGACTTTGTTTTTAAAGTCCCGTCCTTAACCCGGTCCCAGAATTTTGGTTTTACTGAGCACGCCAGCACCTTTTTTTTTTTTTTTTTTTTTTTTTTTAAATAGATGCCGCTACAAACTCTGGTTTACCAAAAGCTGCCATTTCCAGTCACCAAACCTGTGGACCTAGCGCTGGATTCTAAGCCTAGAGCAACGCCTACCGCGCTACCGTAGCAATGGCGTCAATACTAGTCTCGGCTATGTGCTGGGCTACACCAGTTTTCAGGCTCACATACAAAGTCTTTACACATTTAAGTCTACCCTATGAATATGGATGCCTCCGCCGCCCATGCTGCGCTCAGAATTTATTATGAAAAGTGAACAGAAATGGTCACTATTCTGCAAGACTCACGACTCGCCAGAAGAGTCTGAGAATTCCAAAGGAGGAGGAAAAAAAAAAAAAAAAACACATTCCACAGAAGGTCAAACGCTGAGGTCAGCCAACCATCAAAAACAATTAAATATCTGAGAAAAGACTGCAGTCCTGGGACCTGGAGCAACCTGATATAAGAAAACTTAGTGGAGCCTTATAATCAGTGGAGCCAATGACCTGGGCCATTGGGGGAATGCCCTTTACATTGGTGGTAGTCAAGAAGGTCTTCCACAATAGCAGTCAATATGCCACCCTTAGAGTAATGCCGCTGGCTCTGCTAAATGGTTCCGGACCTGAAACTCTGGAGGCACCATCAACATGGGAGGTCGGTTAGCCACAGCTCAAGAACAATTAATAAAAACTCAGAGGAACCCGGGTTGAGAACCCGGCTGGTTTAGAGGTTTTCTTCAGTCTGGAACCCTGGGGGGGGTAAACACTTAGCGGTGTACACGCCTTAATTAGAAAACTAAGCAGCTCAGGAATGCTGCATCACTTCTTTCCAATTATAAATTAAAAAAATATAATCCAATTCTCAAATTGTCTGACAACGCCCTTTGTTTTGACTGAAAGAGGCATCATACATGGAACGTCCTACACTGAACTCATACATTACATGTGAGCTGCTCCCCATCACATGCTTATGCAATGGGGAAGCAAGAAAAGGAAGTTGCATTGTCTAAAATCAAATGATTGCAATCATTACAATGTAGCATATAATATAATCTATATATATGCTGCACTTTGTGATTGGGCCTATGGCTGCTTGGAGGGCAGCAGAACTCCTCTTAAGGACCTTTGTGCAAATCTAGGGAACCCATATCTAACATGGTTTGAGATCTTAAGGCAAACCAACCAGTAAAAGCATCTCTTGGGCTTGGGCGGTGCAGTGGTACAACCACAGGGGGATAACACTGTATTATACACCGATCAGCCATAGCATTATGACCACTGACAAGGAAAGGGAATAACATGGATCACCTCATTATGATGACATCTGAAAGTGGGTGGAATAGATTAGGCAGCAAGTAAACATTTTTTCCCTGAAGTTGACATGTTAAAAGCAGGAAAAAAAAAAAAATGGACACGTGTAGGGATTTGAAGGAATTTGACAAGGACCAAATTGTAATGTCTAGACGACTGGGCCAGAGCAACTCCAAAACTGCAGCTCTTGTGGGATGTTCCTGATCTGCAGTGGTCAGGACCAACCAAAAGTGGTCCAAGGAGGACCGGAGAACTGGCGACAGGGTCATCGGTGGCCAAGACTCATTAATGTAGGCTCATTGATGGAGGTGGCCCGTGTAGTCCAATAAAAGAACTATTGGAGCTCAAATTGCTGAAAAAGTGAATGCTGGTTCTGATAGAAAGGTGTCAGAACACACAGAGCATTGTAGTTTGTTGCGTATGGTGTTGCCTAGCTGCAGACTGGTCTGGGTGCCCATGCTGACCCATGTCCACAGTCAAAAGAGCCTTTAACGGGCAAGTGAGCATAAGAGCTGGACTATGGAGCAATGGAAGAAGATGGCCTGGCCTGACGAATCACATTTTCTTTTACATCATATGGATGGCCAGGTGTGTGCGCGTCACTTACCTGGGGAAGAGAAGGCACCAGCGTACACTATGGGAAGTCCAATCCATGGAGGACCCACCTTGCAACTTACAGGACTTAAAGGATCTGCTATTGACGGCTTTGTGCCAAACACCATAGCATACCTTCAGAGGTCTAATGGAGTCCATGCCATGATGGGTCAGAGCTAATCTGGCAGAAAAAGGGGGGCCTATTTAACATTAGGTGGGTGGTCATAATGTTATGGCTGATCGGTGTATGTAGGTGACCATAAAGTTTGTCATCGTTTTCTTCTTCCTTACAGAGAAAACACCTAAGCTACATGCACCACAATGTCAGGCCTTGGTGGTGGCTGTCATCCTGTCTATGGCCATCCTGATGTCTAACAGCTACTTACCAGTAATTCAACTTTTATGGTCTGCATTTATGTTTAACATAAACTACTTTTCAGAATATAGATTAGCAAAAAAAAAAAAAAAAAGCCAAAAAAACACCACCTGATCGAACAATTCCTCTATATATTGATCTGCTACCTCTATGTGTCGGATCTCGGCTCTACCAATAATTGACCTTCGGTTTTCCTTTTATCACCCTCCATAGAAGGGGGGTCAGAGGAAAGATCTCAGCCCCATTACAACATGGGCGGTCCCCACACTCCACACCACATACACACAACTGCTGCTTCAAGACTGCCTGACCTGACTGCTAATGTCTGCCTGGAAATGGAGCTGACACAGTAAAAACACAGCTCGCCCCTCGTCACTCTGCAATGCTGCAATTCTGCACCGCCTTGACTTCAATACACAAAGGGGGAATTTCATGCCAGCTTTTAAACAACAATGTCATGACTCTAGAAGAACAAGACACGGAAGAATGATTTATTAATTGCGAGAGAACGGAGCAGACTACTCGGCTTCTATTGAGGGTCAGCAATAAAGAGAGTGCCCTATAACAACATTACACATAGGTCAGACTGGGGCCTGTAAAATCACAGGACTAAAAAGACTCTTCAAAGAGTTGGGTTCATAGAGTACAGCCATCAGGAAGTAAATATACTAGATAGTGTATATGAATAGCTAAAAATATTCTCCAATAACTATTAAAGCATTGAACTTCATAAACTGGAATTCGAACAAGCCCACCTAGAGGAAACAAAGCCCACCTAGAGGAAACAAAGCCCACCTAGAGGAAACAAAGCCCACCTAGAGGAAACAAAGCCCACCTAGAAGAAACAAAGCCCACCTAGAAGAAACAAAGCCCACCTAGAAGAAACAAAGCCCACCTAGAAGAAACAAAGCCCACCTAGAAGAAACAAGCCCACCTAGAAGAAACAAGCCCACCTAGAAGAAACAAGCCCACCTAGAAGAAACAAGCCCACCTAGAAGAAACAAGCCCACCTAGAAGAAAGGTTTTATTTTTAGCTGGGAGCATGGTGGACAGAGTCAGGCAGTAGCATTTTTACGAATGTCAACACTGAGGTCTCCTGGCCATAATTCTGGGCTCTTGTCCACATTTTTGGTCGTTACACCCACCTTTGTGTGTTCAGTTTCCGCCCATAAAACTTTCTCCATAGTATACAATAAATAAAAATTCATCTGGGATGGTGGAAGCCCTTCATAGTGCAGAATCGGGAACTCACCAATGAGAGGGGCAATCAGGGGGTTTAGAAGCTGAACTCCAGGAAGTTCTACCCTTGCAGCGGGGCTCCCCCCAAACTGTAAGGGTTAAATTCTCATTTTCAACTAGGGTACCTGGAAAAAGGACTTGTGTAAAACCCTTAGTTTCCCTGGCAGCCGGGACTCAACTCTTTTTTCCAACGCTCCAGGATATGGATGGGCATTCCTGTGTTCCTACTTACAATGCAGGACTGCATTTTGTATAATGGAGTTGCAGCTGCACCCACTGCCTGAAGCATATAAGAGAAGAAGCTTCTGGGGACCAGTTATAAAGAAGAGACCAACATGCCCATGTATTACCTTAAAAAAAAATTCCATTAGGCATTAGAGCAGACCAATTAAAGTAGAAGAAATATCTGAAAACGCGTTTTCCTTTTCAGTCGCCGACTTGACCCCTTTACTTGAACTTCGAAAATGGAAAAAAACAGCAGGGGGCACAATAAACATTCCTTGGTAATGTCAGGAACCTGTGTTGACCTCTTCCCTCTTAGAGACCATTGCTCAGCTTTGCCTGACCACTTTCCAGGGAGCAATGAAACTTACCCTGCAGTTCAATGACCTTTGAAAATATCAATTTGAGTCAACAGAGAGAACCCATTATGATGTCACGGCGGCAGTGTATGTGTAGCAAATCAACCCTTTATGAGTATGCAACCCCCCCCCCCCCCTCCCGTGAGCTTGCTACCACCTATATAACAAGGCAGGCCAAGACTCAAACTAACAAAGCCAAAAAAAAAAATCTCTCTCTATCCATCAGCATCCACTGTATACTGCTATAATAGGGCAACACATAAAATAATGTACCAGAATACCATGTACACAGGGACACTGAATCATTTCCTATACTGCTTTGCACCTCCAGAAGATCTCTGCTCGGAGAGACGCCACAACAGCAAGGGAAGGCCCCCCCCCCCCTCTTCCTCTTGTCGCTGATCCTGCAAACAAATACTACGAGAGTTCCACATGTGACCTCAGCCCATCGGTGAAGTGTATTTGGATGAGGACAATTCACACGTCCCGTCTTGATTCTATTGCCTTTCCGCTAAGTGAACAGAGGGGGGAGGAGGTGGCAGAACGCACACAAAATCTTCACAGGTACATAAATATGGTTTGTCTGTACACCCCTTACTTTGCATGGTTCATGGTAAATCTAGCAGGTTTATCAAAACTGTAAAAATGTATAAAACCACTTGGGTTCCTCCTTCTCCGCTGTAGCAAAGATGGCGTGTGAAGTCCAAATTTTATAGGCAACGCTCCCCATCGCCCGTGGTGGTCCAGTAACATGACGAAAAAGTCAAGGAGGACAGCCAACACATTTTGTGGGCTCAAAACTTTCTGATGAAGGGTGTTCTGAGCTCTTGAAACGTGTTGGCTGTCCTCAGTCCCGATGAAGGGCGCTTTGAGCCCTCCAAGCGTGCCAACTGTCCTCAGTCCCGATGAAGGGAGTTTTAAGCCATCAAAACATGTTGGCTGTCCTCTTTGTCCTGATGAAAGGAGTTTTTGGGATTCAAAATGTTAGCTGTCCACTTTGGCCTGATGAAGAAAGTTTTGAGCCACTAAAACGTGTTGGCTGCCCTTTTTTGTCCTGGTGAAGGGAGTTTTGAGCCCTCAAAAATGTGTTGGCTGCCCTCTTTGGCCCTCGACCGCATCCTTATTTGGGTCGCACGTGTTCTCAAAAACAGGAAGTGATGGTATCACTCAGACATCCCACCCTGACCGACTTTCTCGACCCCCCATTCTAGTGATAAAATGTTCCCATTTTTAGTTCAGGTGACATGTGCCTCTGGAAGTGGAGGTGAGGGATCATTTCTGCTAAGAGGATACATACAACAGTACAAACCCAACCCAAAAGGTTCAAACTTTTCCCACGAAAAAAAAAAAAAAAAAAAAAAGTTTTAGCTGGAGTTCCGCTTTAATTACAAACCACAACACTTGATCCATGACTAGATAAAATATTTCTTCTCTTCCCCTCTATAGGAGAAGCAGCTAATAGCATCTACAGAGGCATTACTATAGGGAATAATGAGTGCTTATATTAAAGGGGTCCTTTCTTCATTATATTTGAATAGAGCCCCAGTCAGTCAGTCAATCTCATATGAAGTCAGAACAATAGACCATGCAACCCATCCTACACATTAAGCTGTAAGCTTTAAAGAAGCAGAGGATTCTGGGAAGCAATCAATACAGCTTAGTGTATCACGTAGCTGTATGCATAGCTCATGCTACACATGTCTGCAAAATAAAAGAGCCACCAGCAGGCAGGAAAGACGACAGGAAACCACACACACGAATGGGACCAGCTGCCACCTTGCCAGTGCCAGCACAGGGGACACGGCAGCCTGACTCATACCCGCTTCCTGGCCTACCGCCAGATCTACCAATTAGGAAACAGCCCAACAAAACAAGATGCTTATTTAAATCCCGAGCTGCAATTTGTTACTTTGCAGGAAAAAGATGGTGGCAACGGCCGGGAGCCAGAAGGGTGACACCATCCTGCAAGGACACGGCACTGTAAACAGCCGATGAAAAACGGGTTCATTAAGACTTAATTGAGTACATGAAAGTTAATAGAAACTATTAACAAAAGACCATACTGTGCAGGGTTTTAGGTTAACGATCCTAAACTCATCCTAACGTGGCTTCAGAAGAAGAAACACTCACTATGGGATCCTAGGCCTCCAACACTTCATCTCTTCCCTCGTACTGCAATGATGTTCTGCTCAGTGTAAGCTGTGCCATCTACCTGCATGAAGCCCTGGAGAGATGGGCACAGACATTTATCTGGGTGTCGAGACCTGATTATGAAGAGGGAATGGCCGAATCGCACAGGGAGAGAGGATTGACTTGGTTGTGATGGGTGCCAGGTGGTCAGGTCCACAGATTCACCACCAGGAGAAGCCTGGCCATACACCCCAGCCAAGCATTTTGAGGGGGAACAATCGAAAGAGTAACCAACATGTTTTGGGGGTCCATGAGCTCCCCTCCATCAGGGCTAGAAAAAGAAAAACCATAAGGACATCTCCAAATCAATTCGTTATCAATACATTATCCTCTCCTTGGGGTTATATATCAAAATATAATCCTAAGAAGGGGATATTGATCTTGAATATCAGATTAATATGGGAGGAGATGTTATGTTTTTTCTAGCCCTGATGAAAGGGGGTGTTCTTGGACCGTTGAAACAAGTTGGTTATTCTTTGAATTGTTCCCCCTGGACTTTTAATAAAGTTGTATCTGGACCTCTTAGTGGCGTGGTGCTTTTATTTCCAGGTTTGTTACATTACAAGCCAAAGAGAATGGAGATCCTCCGGGGTGTAGAAGCCGCCTGCCCGGTAACCAGGTAACCTACATCAGTGGTATCCAAAACTGCGGCTTGGGGGCTGGATGCGGTCCTTGGGGCACTATTGCTCATACTGGAATCAATAATAGAGCACTATTCCTCCCACTCACACCAAGGGCGGGCAACCATTCCTCCCATTCACGCCAACGATGGGGCTTCCTCCCACTCACGCCAAGGGCGGGCAACCATTCCTCCCACTCACGCCAACGATGGGGCTTCCTCCCACTCACGCCAAGGGTGGGCCACCATTCCTCCAACTAAAGATGTGGCATTGTTTACTCCCGCTAACACCAGAACATTTTCTACTTCCACTGGCACCAGTCAAGCCCCCCCATAAAGTCCGAAGGCCCCTTGTTTAGAAAATTTGAAGACCCCTGACCTACATCAACATCAATACTTTAGGAAAGCAATACTAGTGAGATGACCCTATGGGTCCAGTGCTATTCATCCACTATTAGGAAGTCCACCTTGCTCCATTCATGCACAAGGCGTGCCCATTAAAACATTTGCTGCTCAATTGTGTGTAAATAATAAATGCCATGTGTTCCGGCCAATACAAGACAACCAAAAGAAAAAAAAAAAGAATCCAATCTGAAACAGATATTAGCAAGACCGATGGATATAAGCATGCCAGCTATGACCTTTTCAAAGGAAGTCATTTATCTCCTGTAGACCAGAGCTGCCAGTATACCAGTTAAATTGTCTATTAATTGTATCCAGTGACATCTCCTTCTCTATGCACTGAGAATTTAATGAGCGGCATGACCGAGTGATGGCACCATCTTATAAGAGCGCAGAGGTGACCCCTGTGTGCCAGGATGTTGGTGGGGAATCTACTGTCAGAGGTCTGATCAGGTTTCTAGAAAGCACATGAAACGCCTTTGGCTCTTTGCTGGTATTTTTATGACTATATCTAAGATATGGGGGGGGGATATGATCACCACAACCCAACTTCAAAATCCTGGTGCACAGACATGTATGAACAGCATCCCCCACCTTCCCTAAACTGGCATGATGCAATTTCCTCAATTGATGTAATCTATATATCTGGTCCACAAGTGAAAACCTGTCAGCACCCATGTAGTAAAATCCCGGCATTCCTAAATAGTTCCTCAGAGTGACAGGTGGGTGCAGCGTAACCCTTCCCAGGCATGCCCAGAGATTAGTCAGCAAGCTATAGACGTCACACCAGTAGGTTTCCTCCTATAATCTGCCCCTTACAACAAGCATGTCAGTATAGGGTTGTACATTATAGTAAATGGCCAATATCTTCTTGGTTACAAAAAAAAAAAAAATCATATTGATGAAGCATCAAATATGAAAATTTAACAGCCATGAGGTCCTTCAAGATAATTCAGTAGAAACACTTTTTTTGGGGGGGGGCCCTTCATAGCCATGTGCTGTGGTAGCAACATGTAACTGGACAAATCAACAAAAATAGGACCAGCTCAAAAAGAACCATTAATTGCCGAGACCTCTACATCTTCTAGTAGCCTGTGATGTCCTTCAAAAAAGACCCGAACCTCAAAAACCAGCAAACACCCGACTACCATCAGATGGACACCTGCTACAACCACTCCACTAATTCCCCCAGACACCTTCTTCAGTACATCGCTTCTCGTCACACGTGTACTACAAAAGGAAGGAAGGAAAGGTGACCAAACATGTTCCATGCCTGGCAGGACATATTTTTTGAAAAATACTTATTCTAAAAAGGTCAGGCTTACAAAAAGGAAGAAACACAAAAGCAAGCGGAGAGTGAAAGCTAATTGCTGACACTTAAGATCTCATTGTAAGCAGGTTTACTGCGATGTACAAGATAAGAGAACACATAGGAATCAGAACACGGCCAGATCAACTATAGGTATAGGTATAGGATCATGTCTATGGAGGTCTCCCCTTTTCCTTTTCTATTGGTTGAACTAGATAGACTTTTTCTTTCAACCTATTATTAAAAAAAAAAAAAAAAAAAAAAAGGTACTTATATAGCACTGTCAATTTACGCAGTGCTTTACATATACATTGTACATTCACATCAGTCCCTACCCTCAAGGAGCTTACATCCTAAGGTCCCTCCCTACCTCACATTCATATACTGGGGCCAACTTGGACAGAAGCCAATTAACGTATGTCCTCTGGATATAGCAATGTTTGAAAGTTGTTTTTTTTATACATGTTATTGTAATATAATGTCTGATGGATTTATTTTATCTTTGATAGTGAGACCTGTTCCTTTCAACTACTCCCGAGTGTGTCCTGACGAAGCAAAACAGCAAAACGTGTTGACGCACAGGAGCTCACTGCCATTTGGGGTCAACCCTCGTGTACACTAGATACTATCATATTCCTATCGAATGTTTTTAATTCTTATTTACTTGATCTGTTTGATATGAATTATTGTTGATAAAATATATTTTTGTACTACATCATTGTCCATCTTGCCTGTAAAGTCTGAATTGGGGCCCTGTGGCTCTTTACCCCTTCTCTCTTCCAATCAAGTTTATACGGATGTGGCTTTAGGAGTGTAATTTCAATTTTTGAGAAGCCAATTAACCTAGAAGCATGTCTTTGGAGTGTGGGAGGAAACCGGAGTACCCGGAGGCTACCCACGCAGGTATCGGGAGAACATGCAAACTCCAGGCAGGTAGTGTTGTGGATGGGGTTCAAACCAGCGAACCCTTTTTACTGATAGGTGAGAGTGCTACCCACTACACCACTGTGCCGCCCATTACACCACTGTGCCACCCATAGAACTATGAGGTCACCAAGCATGTACCCGAGTAAGGAAAGGGATGGTCAGCACTCAGGATGACATCCAAAAAATGGTGTTCCTGTATAAAAAAAAAAAAAAACACATGTACAACGATTTAAAACAGCCTACGCGTTTCGGATGTCAGTACTTCATCGTGGCTGCCATGACCAAAGACGAACGTCCAAAACTGGTAGACTTGTTTTCACAGCGATGTACATATCTTTTAAATAAAAAGGAATACCATTTTTTTGACGTCATCACGAGTACCGACCATCCCTTTCCTTACTCGGGTACGTTGGCAGCCTCGAAGTCTGAGAGCCGGGCGGCGTAATGTGGAGAGTTGCAGCGCCTATACACCTCTTTATCAAGCATGTATGTCAGGGCTGGGCTCTGCCCTTCCTTCTCAGAGCTGGCCACTCAGCTGTTGGCTAATTGCCAGCTCCTATCTCTCCAGTTACTCAGCTGTTGATATCCTGCTCGTCAGTCCTGACTATTTAAGCCATTCAACCCAGAGGATCTCTGCCTTCGCCTTGATCAACATCACAGAATCTCCTGCGATCCTGTTCAAGACTTGCTTTGCTGACATCCCTTCTGGCTCCAGATCCTGCTTGCTGTTCCACTACATTGATCCCTGACTTCTGGCTTGGCTGACTATCCATTTCGGTTACTGAACTTTGGGTATGTTTTGACTATGTTTGTTCTTTTTACTTTTATTATTAAAACAAGTGTGATTTACCTGTACTTCTGTCTCGGCCTGATTTCATGGTTTCTGACAATGTATCACTTCTGTGTATCTGATATC
The DNA here is from genome assembly GCA_037953035.1 of Aquarana catesbeiana. Taxonomy (NCBI): domain Eukaryota; kingdom Metazoa; phylum Chordata; class Amphibia; order Anura; family Ranidae; genus Aquarana; species Aquarana catesbeiana. The sequence continues at coordinate 11,415 of JBBHAA010002900.1, read as the reverse complement.
TTCACACCAATAAAAAAAAAAAAAGGAGGTCCCGCAAGATGTATGCAAATCTTGACTTTGGAAAAGTCGGGAGTTTACCCCGTCACCTCTGAAGTGGAGGCCCCTCCCCCTTCAGGATGTGATCGCCCCCTAATGAGATAATGTAAAGGCAGCTAGTAACAGTCTATACAGGGGCTGCACCTTGCTCAGTCTGCTAATATAGAAATCAATAAAACACAGAATAGCGCTACAGGTATGAAAGAAATGATTCTAATCTAAGGAGATAGATTAGAGAGTTTTTTTTTTTTTTTTATCAATTATAAATTCTTAAAAATTATATCAATTAAAAAATTTAAAATTATAAAATAAATTGGCCAGATAGGGGGGGACTTTACTAAAATGTAGGTTTCACTTTCAGTTCCACCTGTTCTGCAGAAAGATATTAACCACAAATGAATGCAACACTAATCAATAATACATCCTGAAAGTATTTTTTTTAAATCTAAGCAGTTTATGTACACTATTTGGCCTTCATATCTGGAGCTTATAGTCTACTGTACAGCAAAGCTCAGAGAGGGGGAAGAGAGAATCAGCACCAGAAGCCAATCAGGTGTGCTGCAGTGCACTGAGCATGCTGATAGGAGGAGAGAGCAGAGCAAACAAAGGAAGCGAAAGCACACCGACGAGCTCAACTCTGTTCTAGCCGGGAAGGAGGCCTGTAAGTTGCAGTGAAATTGCAGCAGAGAAAGATTTGGTCAGTTCCCCGGTTAGCAGGGCTGTGCCATGTTGCAGAGCAGTGTAAATCTCGGGACCGGATTGGTAGAAATGCAGATCCTTCAGTATACATGCACTTCATTTGTGCATTTAGCAGTTTGTCCGCAGTTCAGGGCCAGTTCACACCAGGATGGTTCAAACCTGTGCATTCCCATGTGCCTCTTATCTGGTGCAAGTTTGCAGGGCTGCAAATCGCACTGGAACACGGAAAAGTAATGTATGTGCTACGTATAAAAACACGCCACACCAAATCACATGATACCGCATACTTCAATCTGGTGCCAGCAGCGAAATGCGTTTGTGATCTGCGTTTGGGGCGCTGTTAACATTACATTGGCACTCGCCTGCGAATCACAGGGGCAGCGCGTTTGTGGTGCAGGAAATCCTGCGTGGCGTTCTGGTGTGACCCGGCCGGCCAGGTCACAAATCCAAAAACACAGGAGGAGTTTTTACTCCTCATTCGTCAAACAGAGCTGCAGATACGGCCAATTATAGAACCATTTATAGGAAACTTTATTCCATGTTTGTTGTGTAAACAGACAAATGTTACATTACAGAAGAACAAACATTGTTTCAGTTTCCTGATCACAGATTTGTTTGCCTCCCGGCCCAGATATTTATTAAATATCACAAATCAAATCAGGATGAGGTCATCGTGTCTTTAATTCCTCACCTCTGAAAATAATTAACACCCCGAAGAGTCCGACCCGAATCCACCCAACACCGACGCCAACGGTGACAGGATGACAGCAATGGTGTCACAACATTAGTCTAGTGGGTGGGCAGGTACAAGGCGACAATAATGACCAGCTGTGCTGGGAGGGGAGCCCGGGGTGTGAGCACTATAAGTCATCCCAGGAATGTCCACAACACCCAACAAACCAATCAGAGCAACAATGTCAGGTCACCGAGAACTGGAGGAATGTCTGCAAACCGGCCCAACCCCCCCACCCCCCACCCCCTCCAGAGGAGAGAAAACACCCTATAAACCAATCCCTTTCCTTTATATGCTTCTAACAGTTACTAGCTCTCAATTGTAATTCTATAGCACCGACATATACTGCAGTGCAGTACATAGAACATAGTCTCTGCACCAGAGGAGCTTACACTCTAATGTCCCCGCAGTCACACACTATTCTTATACATTTATATAGCTCTGACATATAGCGCAGTGCTGTACAGAGAACACCGAGCCAATCACATCAGTCTCTGTACAGAGGAGCTTACACTCTAATGTCCCCTCCCCCCACAGTCACATCAGTCTCTATACAGAGGAGCTTACACTCTAATGTCTCCTCCCCCCACAGTCACATCAGTCTCTGTACAGAGGAGCTTACACTCTAATGTCCTCTCCCCCCCACAGTCACATCAGTCTCTGTACAGAGGAGCTTACACTCTAATGTCCCCTCCCCCCACAGTCACATCAGTCTCTGTACAGAGGAGCTTACACTCTAATGTCCCCCCCCCCCCACAGTCACATCAGTCTCTGTACAGAGGAGCTTACACTCTAATGTCCTCTCCCCCCCACAGTCACATCAGTCTCTGTACAGAGGAGCTTACACTCTAATGTCCCCTCCCCCCCCACAGTCACATCAGTCTCTGTACAGAGGAGCTTACACTCTAATGTCCCCTCCCCCACAGTCACACACACCAGTGTTGTGATTGGCTCAGTGTTCTCTGTACAGCATTGCAGTATATGTCAGATTTATAATAATAATATCATTATTAATAATTAGTGTGACTGTGGGGGGGAGGGGACATTAGAGTGTAAGCTCCTCTGTACAGAGACTGATGTGACTGTGGGGGAGGGGACATTAGAGTGTAAGCTCCTCTGTACAGAGACTGATGTGACTGTGGGGGGAGGGGACATTAGAGTGTAAGCTCCTCTGTACAGAGACTGATATGACTGGCTCAGTGTTCTCTGTACAGCACTGCAGTATGTCAGAGCTATATAAAATGTATAATAATAATAATAATAATATTATTATAATAATAGTGTGACTGGGGGGGGGGGGGGGGAGACATTAGAGTGTAAGCTCCTCTGGACCAGAGACTGAGGTGACTGTCAGTGTTCTCTGTACATCAGTCTCTATACAGAGGAGCTTACACTCTAATGTCCCCCACTGTCTTCATAACTGGAGTGCTCCAAGCACTCCACCTATAAAAGGTGAATCCCACGTCTGGATTGACGGTCCTCAGCGGTTGATATTTTGGAGCACCTCTTATATCTACAAACATTCTTCCCACAACATCCAATTAAAGGTTCTCACCACTTAACCTTCTGCTGCGTTTAACAAGTCGCCATCTGTCTGCAGGTTATTATTCGTGGAATATCAGACAAGTGCGGATCTCAGGCTTCAGGTGAAAAGGTGCAGAATACAGATCGAGATCTTCTAGTAATAACACTTATGTCAGAGCGGCTCTGGGGACGGCGGGGAATCCTGCTGCAGAGGGAGTGAGACTCTGACAACTTCTAACAGGCATTACAAGCTTGTAACTCTCCACACAGAGTCCGGCCCTGCATTGTCTGAGCCGCTTTACAAGGAGTCCCAGGGATAAAATTACAGGGGAAGGAATCCGTCTGAGTGTAAAAACACCAATAAAATGTTCACATTCAGCTCAGCAAACGTCTCCCGATCCGCACAGCGATGATGTCACAGAGAGTCGCAGTCCACAAGAGTGACAACGCAGGAGCACCAATGGGAAACCGTTGTCACCTTATGGAAATCTCTGGACGAGGTCCTTCATGGCAGGATCAACAGGGATTATTCCAATGAAAGCTGCAGGATTTTTTTTTTTTTTTTTTTTTTGCAACTTTCAATAAAAATAATCGCTGGTGATCCCGCCATGTTACAGGAATAGCAAATTCTGAGCCACGCCCTTATAGGGAGTCTTACCGAGTCCTACACTTGTGCCATTCCAGGGAGATCCACATCAGTTCTAGCCAATGATGTCGCTGCGAACGAGCGCGCCCTGAATGCAGAGCGCCGTGCCCCCGACCACTCCTGTGCGCATGCGCGGGAGTGACATCAAGGCCCGGTCATTCAAACCGATGGGGAGCGGCAGAGGAAGAACGGGCAAAGACGGGGAGCGGCAGAGGAAGAACGGGCAAAGACGGGGAGCGGCAGAGGAAGAACGGGCAAAGACGGGGAGCGGCAGAGGAAGAACGGGCAAAGACGGGGAGCGGCAGAGGAAGAACGGGCAAAGACGGGGAGCGGCAGAGGAAGAACGGGCAAAGACGGGGAGCGGCAGAGGAAGAACGGGCAAAGACGGGGAGCGGCAGAGGAAGAACGGGCAAAGACGGGGAGCGGCAGAGGAAGAACGTTTTCAAGCTAAACCAGTCATAAAGTACTAATATGTGGTGCATTACACAGCAAGGGAAAGGTGGCAAAACTTAACTACCACTTCACAGATATCCAATCACCGGACACTTTATTAGGTCCCCCTTGCTAGTCCCGGGTTGGACCCCCTTTTGCCTTCATTCTTGGTGGCATAGATATAACAAGGTGTTGGAAACGTTCCTCAGAGATTTTGCTCCATAGTGACATGATAACATCACACAGTTGCTGCAGATTTGTCAGCTGCCATTGATGCCAATCTCCCGTTCCACCACATCCCAAAGGTGCTCTATTGGATTAGATGTGGTGAGTGTGGAGGCCATTGGAGGACAGTGACCTCATTGTCCAGTGGTGAGATGATTGGAGCTTTGTGACATGGTGCATTATCCTGCTGGAAGGAGCCATCAGAAGATGGGGACACTGTAGTCATAAAGGGATGGACATGATCAGCAACAATACTCAGGTAGGCCGTGGCGATTAAACCATGATCAATTGGTACTAAGGGGCCCAAAGTGTGCCAAGAACCCCCCCCCCCCACACCATTACACCTCCACCACCAGCCTGAACCGGTGATATCCCATCCCCCACACCATTACACCCCCACCACCAGCCTGAACCGGTGATATCCCATCCCCCACACCATTACACCCCCACCACCAGCCTGAACCGGTGATACCCCATCCCCCAACACCATTACACCCCCACCACCAGCCTGATACCCCATCCCCCACACCATTACACCCCCACCACCAGCCTGAACCAGTGATACACCCCCCCCCCACACCATTACACCCCCACCACCAGCCTGAACCGGTGATACCCCATCCCCCCACACCATTACACCCCCACCACCAGCCTGAACCGGTGATACCCCATCCCCCAACACCATTACACCCCCACCACCAGCCTGATACCCCATCCCCCACACCATTACACCTCCACCACCAGCCTGAACCGGTGATACCCCATCCCCCACACCATTACACCCCCACCACCAGCCTGATACCCCATCCCCCACACCATTACACCCCCACCACCAGCCTGAACCGGTGATACCCCATCCCCCACACCATTACACCCCCACCACCAGCCTGATACCCCATCCCCCAACACCATTACACCCCCACCACCAGCCTGATACCCCATCCCCCACACCATTACACCCCCACCACCAGCCTGAACCAGTGATACACCCCCCCCCCCACACCATTACACCTCCACCACCAGCCTGAACCGGTGATACCCCATCCCCCACACCATTACACCCCCACCACCAGCCTGAACCGGTGATACCCCATCCCCCACACCATTACACCCCCACCACCAGCCTGAACCGGTGATACCCCATCCCCCACACCATTACACCCCCACCACCAGCCTGAACCGGTGATATCCCATCCCCCACACCATTACACCCCCACCACCAGCCTGAACCGGTGATATCCCATCCACCACACCATTACACCCCCATCACCAGCCTGAACCGGTGATACAAGGCAGGATGGATCCATGCGCCAAATTCTGACCCCACCATCTGAATTTCGGAGCTGAAATCCAGACTCATCAGACCAGGCAACGTTTTTCCAATCTTCTATTGTCCAATTTTGGTGATCCTGTGCCAATTGTAGCCTCAGTTTCTTGTTCTTAGCTGACAGGAGTGGCCCCCAGTGTGGTCTTCTGCTGCTGTAGCCCATCTACTTCAAGATTGGATGTGTTGTGTGTTCAGAGATGGTATTCTGCATACCTTGGGTGTAATGAGGGGTTATTTGAGTTACTGTTGTCTTTCTATCATCTGGAACCAGTCTGCCCATTCTCCTCTGACCTCAACAAGGCATTTTCCTCCACACAACTGCCGCTCACTGGATATTTTCTCTTTTTCCCACCATTTTCTGTAATCCCGAGAGATCGTTGTGTGTGAAAATCCCAGAAATACTCAGACCCGGCCCGTCTGCCACCAACAACCAACCATGCCACGTTCAAAGTCACCCAGATCCCCTTTCTTCCCCATTCTGATGCTCAGTTTGAACTTCAGCGAGTCGTCTTCACTATGTCTAGAGGCCTAAATGCATTGAAATGCTGCCATGTGATTGGCCGATTATCAATTTGTGTTACCGAGCAACTGAACAGGTGTACCTAATAAAGTGGCCGGCGAGTGTATATTTTAGAGACGGAGTTTGCAAATCTACTGTAAATCTAGTTTAAAGACATTTTTTTGCTCTCCCCTCCGGGAATGAACACCCCGGTGTTTGTTTGACATTTCAGAGATGACATTTGCTAAACAACCCTGACACACAAAAGATTAGAAATAAAAAATGTCCCCGGGCACGATAGATTCCGATATACATAAAAATGTAGAAATTAAAAAAAAAAAAACAAACATTGCAGGAATGTGCAGAATGCCGCAGGTCGCAGAATGCAACTTCTCAGCAAATAGTCGCATATTTCCCCATCTGTACAACACGGAATAAAGATCACATTCCGAAGAATCAAATCTGCATCAAATCACAGGCGGCGCGACACGGCCGAAACCAACCGGATTTTTTTTTAACTCGAGAGAAAAAAAAAAAAACCACACAACATATTGGAATTTCTGGATTCGGAAAGCCAATGGCAGCTGGCGAGTTTAATGACCAGAAATAAAGAATAACCATCAGGAGCCAACCAAAGGGGTCAATGGAAGCCAAACGACCAGAGAAAAATGGCGAGGACTTGTATGGCGATCTGTACTTGTAGGATTATCCGACACAATCGGGGAAAATAAGCACAAAAGATTCATGAAGCTTAAAATAGAATAATAGAATAGAATAGAAAATATAATATAACAATCACCAGGAGAAGAGACACTTTGTAACACTTTCTCTGATTGGAAGACACTTTTATTCACCTGGAACTATCTACAGTCATTAAAATGTTCCCACAACATTCGGCGCCTTTCCCTTTCCTCCGCGCTCATCCGTAGAAAACGTACAGAAGTTCTCTCAGTAAACAATTTAAAGGGATAAATAAATTTGGCGTTCACAAGCGAGCGCGATGTAAAAATTACGGGATTTTTAGAAGAGCCAATAAACTGAAAGAGCAATTCGGCTAACAAAACAAAAACCAGCGACAAGTTATTTAATATTCAGAAATCTCTCATAACTGAACACAAACGGCAGCCGTGATATTTTATAGGTAATGACTTCACTTCTATTACCCGAAAAAAAAAAAAAAAATATGAGTAATTTCTCTCTGAAGCCAAAATGTACTTCACCTCTCTACCAAGGCGGCGGAACAATGGGGGGAATGAGAGGTGGGACCGCAGCTACAGAGAAACAAGGCAGGGGAGGAAAGTTCTGTTTAAAATTCACCAACTCAGGGGTCCACCAACTACGACCTCTGGGCCAAATCTAGCCCTCTGCTGTAAGGGGAGGGAGGGAACCCTTGATGGAGAGCCTTGTGTAAGGGGGTGGGGGGGGAACCGATTGAGAGCCTCGTGTAAGGGAAGGGGGGGGGGGGAACCGTTGGTGGGGAGCCTCCTGAAAGTGGGGGGGACCATTGGTGGGGAGCCTCCTGAAAGTGGGGGGGGACCATTGGTGGGGAGCCTCCTGAAAGTGGGGGGGGACCATTGGTGGGGAGCCTCCTGAAAGTGGGGGGGAGAGAACCCTTGGCGAAGAGGCTCTTGAAAGTGGGGGGGGGCATTGGTGGGGAGCCTCCTGTAGAGGGGGGGACCCTTGGCTAAAAGCCTCCTGTAAGGGAGGGGGGACCCTTGGCTAAAAGCCTCCTGTAAGGGAGGGGGGACGCCCCTTGGTGAAGAGCATCCTGTACGTGGGGGGGCCCCTTGGTGGGGAGCCTCCTGCAAGGGGGGGGACGAACCCTTGGTGGGGAGCCATTTGCAGGGGGGGGGGGACAAACCCTTGGTGGGGAGCCTCCTGCAAGGGGGGGGGACCCTTGGTGGGGAGCCTCCTGCAAGGGGGGGGGGGACCCTTGGTGGGGAGCCTCCTGCAAGGGGGGGGGGGACCCTTGGTGGGGAGCCTCCTGCAAGGGGGGGGGACCTTGGTGGGGAGCCTCCTGCAAGGGGGGGGGACCCTTGGTGGGGAGCCTCCTGCAAGGGGGGGGGACCCTTGGTGGGGAGCCTCCTGCAAGGGGGGGGGGACCCTTGGTGGGGAGCCTCCTGCAAGGGGGGGGGGACCCTTGGTGGGGAGCCTCCTGCAAGGGGGGGGGACCCTTGGTGGGGAGCCTCCTGCAAGGGGGGGGGGGACCCTTGGTGGGGAGCCTCCTGCAAGGGGGGGGGGGACCCTTGGTGGGGAGCCTCCTGCAAGGGGGGGGGGGACCCTTGGTGGGGAGCCTCCTGCAAGGGGGGGGGGGACCCTTGGTGGGGAGCCTCCTGCAAGGGGGGGGGGGGACCCTTGGTGGGGAGCCTCCTGCAAGGCGGGGGGGGGACCCTTGGTGGGGAGCCTCCTGCAAGGGGGGGGGGGGACCCTTGGTGGGGAGCCTCCTGCAAGGGGAGGGGACCCTTGGTGGGGAGCCTCCTGCAAGGGGGAGGGACCCTTGGTGGGGCCAAATCATTATGTAATATAATGGGTTTGTTAAAGCCAGTTTGGCCCAAACAAACTATTTAAAGTGACAGGAGAGCTGTAATTCCACATTAAAGCCCAACTCCAGGAATTATACAAAAATTTACCAGCCCCTTCCCTCCACCCCCCCAGACTGCAAGGACTAAGTGCTTGTCAGTACAGGGGGGCAGAAGAGACCGCATTACCTGGACCCCACTTCTGGGAGAGCCCCCACTCCAGGGGTAGAGGTTATCCAATTCCTGCAGTTGGGTTTATAGGAGGAGATCTTAGCAATTGGATTTCCATTTACTATTATTACTGCAATTTGCCTTGTGAGATGCCAAGAAAAGGTCATCTACAGTGAGGGGGGGGGGGTCTCTTGTGTGCAGCAAAATACACCCCCCACCACCAAATGCAGTTACTTCATGATCTCAGATACCTTCAGCACATCCAGACAGTTTTTACACATTTCCGTGAAATTGCCCGAGTGCATCTTATACAAGCGGCCCATTATCGGGGGGTGACGAGTCCGGGTTTGGCGGTGTATGGCCTCATCCAAGCCTATTGTCTATTGGACCAGAAACATGTTTACAGATCTCATTCCTTTACATGTGAATGGCCTTTGTGTTCTGTGAGGTCGAGCGAGTCAGCTGACGCCAGAGACTCGGTCACAAAAGGAAAAACACCACAATACCAGCTGAGTAGTTTTCCCAAGATATCAGCCGTCTCCCCCTCCCCCATAAATCCTCTCCAGCCTGGAGGCCCAATCTGAGGTCACAGAACATGAGAAGGACCAGCTGAAGATCATGCAATGCAGTCTGGCAGGATTGCTGGCTTCACCAAACCAACAATTCCACCCAGCAATGTCCTGTATGATATGAATAGCAGTCAGTTCTGTGTTCTACTTCTTTATTTTGCACACCCACAATGGCCGGTTGGTTGATCATTAGCTGGTCAGTAACCGAGTCATGGCATCATTTCCCCTTCCCCCACCAGTGCTTCATATGGTTGCTAGAACAAATGTAAAGAAGCGGAAAAATTGTATCAAATACTTCCCGTAATTTTCCTTTCCTGGCACCAATCCATGGCAACATCCTATGACATGTATGCTGCCATGTTGGTGCCAGGAAATTGAATTCCCCACCTCCTTACTCACCCCATTGGCTGAACCTTCCCCATCACTCTTGCAAGTGACAGACTCCTAGTCAGAACATAAGAGAACGTCAGCCGCACCCCACTTAGATCTTCTTGCAGCTTCTTCCTGTTTTAAGAAGAAGTTGACTACATACAGCAATGTCTCCACCGAAAAAACCAACTTCCTCAATGCGTTTCACCACTCCTAGCTTGCTCACACGGATAAAGGGAAGACTCCAAGCACTCCTGAAATGCTAAAGCAGCCTTGCAAAACTGGAAAAGTTGCCTATTGGTTGGTATATGCACCGTGGTCACTTTGACCACAATAATAGCCAGTTCCAACCAAAAATCCATATTCTTGTTTTGTATGATGAAATTTCCCCATTAAAAACTTTCCCAGTTCTGCCCAACAAAGCAGAATACTGGGGATGTGTCCTGGATGGCTGGTATATTACCCCACTGTTTGGGCAGTGGTCACTTTAAAGGAGGCGACTTATGCACTTTGAGTACTTGGATTCTCACCTATTCAAGGGAAGGGGTTCCAGGGTAATCCACTTGAAGGCGACCAATTTACAGTGCTCTCAGGATTGATAAGTCCTCCTTGGGGAACCTGGAATTCAGAGGTTCAGAAAGACTTTTGGGTGGGAAAGCCTCCAAACCCCCCCCCCCCATTACAGGGACTTTGGTTTTGAAGAGGGTTAGGCCACCTGCAAGAGACACTTCAAGAGGAACAAGAAGCAATCAATGGATGTCTGAAGTGAGACTCTGCAGAACGGCTGGAAACCTCTTCTTTTGGACCCCCCGAAGCTGACGGGGATGCAACCATGTCAGTAGACAATTTGGTGGACAGTGAGCCAAGCGTTGGATTTAGTTATATGGTGTATGGACCATTGGCTTTATTTTTTGCTGAAGGAAGCAGTGTTTTGTTTTTTTTTTGCAAGTTAAAGAACTCCGGGAAAAATGTTTTTCTCCCGACACAGTGGGGCTGTGCCCACATTGCATGGGTTAACCGCTCGTTTTTGCCTAGGGGAGACAAGATATATTCACCTAATCTGCTGATCGTTTCAGCGCAAGACCAGTGCCTATGCCCCCCTCCCCAATGGTCTAGTGAGGTGGACTGTTCCTGATGTCAACACAGCAATAGATCAACGCTGGACACAAGGACAGCAGGAACAGTCCACCGCACTAGACCGTGGGGGGGGGCGCCGTTTTCCAGAGGATCAGGCGAGTATAAACTCTGTTCACCACTAGACAAAACGAGCAGTTAACCCATGCAGCGCGGGCACAACCGGAGTTCCGCTTTGAATAAAAACACAATATTCCCCAGGCACACATTCAAGAAAATGGCTGTTCGGTAATGCTGGGTGCTGTAATGACCATAGGCTGGGGACTGTGGACTGTGCTCCAAAACATTGCTGTTGGGTTTACCATGTGACCACTAAAATTAAAGCTTTGGACCCTTTTTGAGGAATCCTTGTGCTAATACTAATACTAATTCACTTAGGCTGGGGGACTGTGGACCATCAAAGTAAAGAAGTATCACCAGCACAACAAGGATTCCTCACAAAGGCTCCAAAGCTTTAATTTTCGTGGTCACATGGTAATGTTTTGGAGCCACCGCAGGCCCTCATCGTCAGGCAAGTGTCACCTGCCTGACG
>JBBHAA010002899.1:0-61953 GCA_037953035.1 Aquarana catesbeiana | reverse complement strand
ACATGACGTCGGTGTAGAAACAGTTTCCTCCATGGAGATAGTTGGGGGTGGGGCGGACGATCGTTGGTTTGTGGTATTTCGGCGGTGAGGAACCGGAATGACGGGTAGTCGGTGAGGATTGGCCCCCGGGGGAGGGGGGGATTAGCGGCGGATCGGATTCTGGCGTGCCGCGGTGGAATGAGATTAGTGAGAAGGGGGCGTGTCAGGACCTGCGGGGGTAACGGAGCGTCAGAGAGGAACGCTGAACCCAAATCAGATTATATTTCACCTTTTCTGCCCCTCCCCTCATTATTTTCATTACATCCCTTATTTCAGTCCCTGTGATGTCATCACCAGGTCTCTGTGCTTCTCTATGCAATGCATGCAGATCATGGCTGGTGGGAGGGGCCAGCAGGGGGTGGTACATACCTGATAATATCAGAGCCGCCTCAGTACTCCTCTATAGAGCCCTCTAATGCAAGCAGTGGGAGGAGTTCTGCAATCATTAGAATGCATTGATGGGCGGGTGTCAGTCTGGAAGAGTGGGCGGTCCCAGGCAGACTGTATTTGCATAGGTAACGCCCAAATGTGATACTGAACCTCCATGATTGACAGAGCTGAAATCCATAAATGAAAGGGGCGGGGCCAGGAACAGTCAGGCTGCCCCAGAAGCTACTTAAAAAGTTATGTAGGGAGGTGAGGGGTGGGGCAGAGGAGCTGGGCCAGCACAGACAGTAGACACTCCTAGAAGAGGAGGGACTATGACATGTAAAGGGGGGAGGGGCTGGGAATAAAGTTTTCCTGCAGTTATCACATTTTTAGCCAATTCAGAGAGACAATGGAGGAGATCAGATCCGGGCGTGTTCTGTGCATTCACGCCCCTCCCCCTTCAGGGCCGAGGCCCCTCCCCTACATCTCTGATCTACACGGCCCTCCCCTACAGCTCTGATCTACACGCTCCTCCCCTACAGCTCTGATCTACACGCTCCTCCCCTACAGCTCTGATCTACACACTCCTCCCCTACAGCTCTGATCTACACGCCCCTCCCCTACAGCTCTGATCTACCGCCCCTCCCTACAGCTCTGATCTACACACTCCTCCCCTACAGATCTGATCTACACGCTCCTCCCCTACAGATCTGATCTACACGCTCCTCCCCTACAGATCTGATCTACACGCTCCTCCCCTACAGCTCTGATCTACACGCCCCTCCCCTACAGCTCTGATCTATACGCTCCTCCCCTACAGCTCTGATCTACACGCCCCTCCCCTACAGGTCTGATCTACACGCCCCTCCCCTACAGCTCTGATCTACACGCCCCTCCCCTACAGCTCTGATCTACACGCCCCTCCCCTACAGCTCTGATCTACACGCCCCTCCCCTACAGCTCTGATCTACACGCTCCTCCCCTACAGCTCTGATCTACAGCCCCTCCCCTACAGCTCTGATCTATACGCTCCTCCCCTACAGCTCTGATCTACAGGCCCCTCCCCTACAGCTCTGATCTACACGCCCCTCCCCTACAGCTCTGATCTACACGCTCCTCCCCTACAGCTCTGATCTACAGGCCCCTCCCCTACAGCTCTGATCTACACGCTCCTCCCCTACAGCTCTGATCTACAGGCCCCTCCCCTACAGCTCTGATCTACAGGCCCCTCCCCTACAGCTCTGATCTATACGCTCCTCCCCTACAGCTCTGATCTACACGCCCCTCCCCTACAGCTCTGATCTACACGCCTCTCCCCTACAGCTCTGATCTACACGCTCTCCCCTACAGCTCTGATCTACACGCCCCTCCCCTACAGCTCTGATCTACAGGCCTCTCCCCTACAGCTCTGATCTACACGCTCCTCCCTACAGCTCTGATCTACAGGCCTCTCCCTACAGCTCTGATCTACACGCTCCTCCCCTACAGCTCTGATCTACAGGGCCCCTCCCCTACAGCTCTGATCTACACGCCCCTCCCCTACAGCTCTGATCTACACGCCCCTCCCCTACAGCTCTGATCTACACGCTCCTCCCCTACAGCTCTGATCTACAGGCCCCTCCCCTACAGCTCTGATCTACACGCTCCTCCCCTACAGCTCTGATCTACAGGCCCCTCCCTACAGCTCTGATCTACAGGCCCCTCCCCTACAGCTCTGATCTATACGCTCCTCCCCTACAGCTCTGATCTACACACCCCCTCCCCTACAGCTCTGATCTACACGCCTCTCCCCTACAGCTCTGATCTACACGCCCCTCCCCTACAGCTCTGATCTACACGCCTCTCCCCTACAGCTCTGATCTACACGCCCCTCCCCTACAGCTCTGATCTACACGCCCCTCCCCTACAGCTCTGATCTACACGCCTCTCCCTACAGCTCTGATCTACACGCCCCTCCCTACAGCTCTGATCTACAGGCCTCTCCCCTACAGCTCTGATCTACAGGCCTCTCCCCTACAGCTCTGATCTACACGCTCCTCCCCTACAGCTCTGATCTACACGCTCCTCCCCTACAGCTCTGATCTACACGCTCCTCCCTACAGCTCTGATCTATATGCCTCTCCCTACAGCTCTGATCTACACGCCCCTCCCCTACAGCCCTGATCTACAGGCCCCTCCCCTACAGCTCTGATCTACAGGCCCCTCCCCTACAGCTCTGATCTATATGCCTCTCCCCTACAGCTCTGATCTACACGCCCCTCCCCCTACAGCTCTGATCTACATGCCTCTCCCCTACAGCTCTGATGTACATGCCTCTCCCCTACAGCTCTGATCTATATGCCTCTCCCCTACAGCTCTGATCTACACGCTCCTCCCTACAGCTCTGATTCTACATGCCTCTCCCCTACAGCTCTGATCTACACGCTCCTCCCCTACAGCTCTGATCTACATGCCTCTCCCCTACAGCTCTGATCTATATGCCTCTCCCCTACAGCTCTGATCTACACGCTCCTCCCCTACAGCTCTGATCTACATGCCTCTCCCTACAGCTCTGATCTACATGCCTCTCCCCTACAGCTCTGATCTACACGCTCCTCCCCTACAGCTCTGATCTACACGCTCCTCCCCTACAGCTCTGATCTACACGCTCCTCCCCTACAGCTCTGATCTACATGCCTCTCCCCTACAGCTCTGATCTATATGCCTCTCCCCTACAGCTCTGATCTACACGCCCCTCCCCTACAGCTCTGATCTACATGCCTCTCCCCTACAGCTCTGATCTACATGCCTCTCCCCTACAGCTCTGATCTACATGCCTCTCCCCTACAGCTCTGATCTACATGCCTCTCCCCTACAGCTCTGATCTATATGCCTCTCCCTACAGCTCTGATCTACACGCTCCTCCCCTACAGCTCTGATCTACACGCTCCTCCCCTACAGCTCTGATCTACACGCTCCTCCCCTACAGCTCTGATCTACACGCTCCTCCCCTACAGCTCTGATCTACACGCTCCTCCCCTACAGCTCTGATCTACACCGCTCCTCCCCTACAGCTCTGATCTACACGCTCCTCCCCTACAGCTCTGATCTACACGCTCCTCCCTACAGCTCTGATCTATATGCCTCTCCCCTACAGCTCTGATCTACACGCCCCTCCCTACAGCTCTGATCTACACGCTCCTCCCCTAAAGCTCTGATCTACATGCCTCTCCCCTACAGCTCTGATCTACACACCTCTCCCCTATGTATGAATGTCTGGGACAAGTTCTTTGTCTCAGATGTTGGTTAGTGGACACCACCTACCGGTGCTGTAAACACTTGTCAGAGTCCTCCCTGATTATGAAGGGTCAACCTTCTCCTCCTGAGACTGAAGGAAATGTTCCCCT
Source organism: Aquarana catesbeiana (assembly GCA_037953035.1). Taxonomy (NCBI): domain Eukaryota; kingdom Metazoa; phylum Chordata; class Amphibia; order Anura; family Ranidae; genus Aquarana; species Aquarana catesbeiana. Next base: position 58,159 of record JBBHAA010002899.1, on the reverse strand, counting down.
CAGTCCTCCACCTCTAATCCTAGAACAATTGTTTGTCAGAAGACCCAGCTAAGTCTGGCTCCACCCTCTTCTCAGTGAAGGGGCGCCCTCACTTGTCAGAGGTGGGGTATCTGTTGTCCTTCTCAGCCTTCTGGTCTCAGGATATGTAAGATATGAGTCCAGAGTGTCAATACTGGACAGGTGTGTCTCCAGGTCCAGGGACCGTCCGGCCTTCACAGTGGTTGTTCAGGTGATTGCATGGGATCAGTTCAGCTGACCTCCTTTCCACCCCTCAGCTCCTCCATTGTCTGCTGCACAGAATGGAGATGAAGAGATTCCACTGATTCCCAAATGCACCAATCTGGCCAAGCAGGACATAGTTAGACTCCTTAATGGGCGGTTCCAGATCATTCCTACCTCCTATCCCAAAGGCTAGTCCTCCATCCTTCTTTCCGGTTGGCTGGAAATCTGGGTCCTAAGAGATTTGGACATCTTGACCCCTTGAAGGATAGGAAGATGACTTCTGACAAAGTCCACCATTGTACCTGGAAAAGCCTCCTATGGCAGACCAGGAAATGTCATCCTAGGAGCGCTTTGTGGGGACATCTTCTCCTTCCTCCATCACCTGACCTCCCTCTCCTCTTTCCTCCGTCATCTGATCTTCATCTCCTGCTTCCTCCATCATCTGATCTTCAACTCCTCTTTCCTCATCACCTGACCTTCATCTCCTTCCTCCATCACCTGACTTTCATCTCCTCCTTCCTCTATCATCTGATCTTCATCTCCTCCTTCCTCCATCATCTGATCTTCATCTTCTCCTTCCTCCATCATCTGACTTTCATCTCCTCCTTCCTCCATCATCTGATCTTCATCTCCTCCTTCCTCCATCATCTGATCTTCATCTCCTGCTTCCTCCATCATCTGATCTTCATCTCCTCTTTCCTTCATCACCTGACCTTCATCTCCTTCCTCCATCACCTGACTTTCATCTCCTCCTTCCTCCATCATCTGATCTTCATCTCCCTCCTTCCTCCATCATCTGACTTTCATCTCCTCCTTCCTCCATCATCTGATCTTCATCTTCTGCTTCCTCCATCATCTGATCTTCATCTCCCTCCTTCCTCCATCATCTGATCTTCATCTCCTCCTTCCTCCATCATCTGATCTTCATCTCCTCCTTCCTCCATCATCTGATCTTCATCTCCTCTTTCCTTCATCACCTGACTTTCATCTCCTCCTTCCTCATCATCTGATCTTCATCTCCTGCTTCCTCCATCATCTGATCTTCATCTCTCTTTCCTCCATCACCTGACCTTCATCTTCTCCATCCTCCATCATCTGATCTTCATCTCCTCCTTCCTCCATCATCTGACTTTCATCTCCTCCTTCCTCCATCATCTGATCTTCATCTCCTGCTTCCTCCATCATCTGATCTTCATCTCCTCTTTCCTTCATCACCTGACCTTCATCTCCTTCCTCCATCACCTGACTTTCATCTCCTCCTTCCTCCATCATCTGATCTTCATCTCCTCCTTCCTCCATCATCTGACTTTCATCTCCTCCTTCCTCCATCATCTGATCTTCATCTCCTCCTTCCTCCATCATCTGATCTTCATCTCCTCCTTCCTCCATCATCTGATCTTCATCTCCCCCTTCCTCCATCATCTGATCTTCATCTCCTCATTCCTCCATCACCTGACCTTCATCTCCTTCCTTCATCACCTGACCTTCATCTCCTTCCTTCATCACCTGACCTTCATCAACTGACCTTCATCTCCTTCCTCCATCACCTGACTTTCATCTTCTCCATCCTCCATCATCTGATCTTCATCTCCTCCTTCCTCCATCATCTGACTTTCATCTCCTCCTTCCTCCATCATCTGACTTCATCTCCTCCTTCCTCCATCATCTGATCTTCATCTCCTCCTTCCTCCATCATCTGATCTTCATCTCCTCTTTCCTTCATCACCTGACTTTCATCTCCTCCTTCCTCCATCATCTTATCTTCATCTCCTCCTTACTCCATCATCTGATCTTCATCTCCTCCTTCCTTCATCACCTGACCTTCATCTCCTTCCTTCATCACCTGACCTTCATCTCCTTCCTTCATCACCTGACCTTCATCTCCTTCCTTCATCACCTGACCTTCATCTCCTTCCTTCATCACCTGACCTTCATCTCCTTCCTTCATCACCTGACCTTCATCTCCTTCCTTCATCACCTGACCTTCATCTCCTTCCTTCATCACCTGACCTTCATCTCCTTCCTTCATCACCTGACCTTCATCAACTGACCTTCATCTCCTTCCTCCATCACCTGACTTTCATCTTCTCCATCCTCCATCATCTGATCTTCATCTCCTCCTTCAACCATCATCTGACTTTCATCTGACTTTCATCTCCTCCTTCCTCCATCATCTGATCTTCATCTCCTCCTTCCTCCATCACCTGACCTTCATCTCTTCCTTCATCACCTGACCTTCATCTCCTTCCTTCATCACCTGACCTTCATCTCCTTCCTTCATCACCTGACCTTCATCTCCTTCCTTCATCACCTGACCTTCATCTCCTTCCTTCATCACCTGACCTTCATCAACTGACCTTCATCTCCTTCCTCCATCACCTGACTTTCATCTTCCTCCATCCTCCATCATCTGATCTTCATCTCCTCCTTCCTCCATCATCTGACTTTCATCTGACTTTCATCTCCTCCTTCCTCCATCATCTGATCTTCATCTCCTCTTTCCTCCATCACCTGACTTTCATCTTCTCCATCCCCCATCCATCCTGAAGGGGTTCTGTAGTCCTCAGACAGCTGGGAACAATGTAACAAGTGATCACCTGACAGGATTTCTAGCAGGATCAGCGAGAACAGATGTATCAGAGTGCTTTACCAGAGAGATGGAGCCTATCAGACATTCGTTGTTGGGGGTTTACATGGACATTGAACAATCAATCGAGCCCTCTGATTAGTCACTGTGACTGATGTCTTCCTATAGAGTGCCTTGAAAAAGTATTCATACCCCTTAACATTTCCCACATTTTATTACAACCAAAAACATAAATGTATTTTATTGGGATTTTATGTGATATAAACAACACAAAGTGTCACATAATTGTGAAGTGGAAGGAACAAAGAAGAATGGGCAGAAATGTTCCTCTCTAGATGTGCAAAGCTGGTAGAGACATCCCCAAAAAGACTTGTAGAGAAAGGGGGTTCTACAAAGTATTGACTCCGGGGGGCGCCATACAAATGCCCCTCCCCCACACTTTTCACATATTTATTTGTATCATTTATCATTTTCCTTCCACTTCACAATTATGTGACACTTTGTGTTGATCTATCACATAAAATCCCAATAAAATACATTTATGTTTTTGGTTGTAACAAAATGTGGGAAATTACAAGGGGTATGAATACTTTTTCCAGGCACTGTGTGTGTGTGTGTGTGTGTATATATATATATATTAGGTCCTCTGAGGGACATTTCTTAGGGCAAATTAGAAACAAATGTAAATGCAAATCAGGCGGATTCTGTGCATTTCCAACCCGCACAGCCGGAATCCCGGAGAACTGAAGGATTTATTACAGAAAACCAACACATGATAAAGAGGTGGGGGAGGGGGATCTATCAATGGAGCCACCTTGTTATCCCCCCCCCCCCCCCCCCCCCCCCGTGTCTTCTTCTCTTGCAGAGCCATGGTGTCATGGAGGCCGGTCATGTGACACATCGTAGAGGCCGGTCATGTGACACATCGTAGAGGCCGGTCATGTGACACATCGTAGAGGCCGGTCATGTGACACATCGTAGAGGCAGGTCATGTGACACGTCCAATAACTGCCCCCCCCATGTCTTCTTCTCTTGCAGAGCCATGGTGTCATGGAGGCCGGTCATGTGACACATCGTAGAGACTGGTCATGTGACACGTCCAATAACTGCCCCCCCCATGTCTTCTTCTCTTGCAGAGCCATGGTGTCATGGAGGCCGGTCATGTGACACATCATAGAGGCAGGTCATGTGACACGTCCAATAACTGCCCCCCCCCATGTCTTCTTCTCTTGCAGAGCCATGGTGTCATGGAGGCCGGTCATGTGACACATCATAGAGGCTGGTCATGTGACACGTCCAATAACTGCCCCCCTCTGTCTTCTTCTCTTGCAGAGCCATGGTGTCATGGAGGCCGGTCATGTGACACATCATAGAGACTGGTCATGTGACACGTCCAATAACTGCCCCCCCTCATGTCTTCTTCTCTTGCAGAGCCATGGTGTCATGGAGGCCGGTCATGTGACACATCGTAGAGACTGGTCATGTGACACGTCCAATAACTGCCCCCCCTCATGTCTTCTTCTCTTGCAGAGCCATGGTGTCATGGAGGGGGATTTACTTTGTCTGCACTCTGTTCCTGGGAAGTTTCTTTGGCAGTGTCTTTATGTTGGGCCCCTTCCTGCCCCTGATGTTGGTGTCACCCAGCTGGTATCGGTGGCTGACGGACCGGATTGTAGCCACGTGGGCTGACGCTCCCCGTGGTAAGAGCTCTTTGTCTTCCTTTATGACGGATTTAGTGTGAAAAGGATTGAAGCTTTTTATTTATATAACTCTGCCCCAAGACCCCGCCCACTGCTCTCAGTCATTATGCAAGCAGTGGGGTGGGGTCTTGGGAGGAGTTATGCAAATATGAACAATACCTAAGGGGGTGGGTGTCGGCCTGGAGGACTGGGGTGTTCCTAAGCCAGCTGTATTTGCATGCGGACCGCCCATGGTGACCCCCACCCCCCCATGTGATCCTGAGCCTCCATGATTGCACCCAGGCGGGGAGGAAAGTGCTAGATCCGCCTTTCTCAACTTGGGGTGCCGCCTGGGAGGTCCTCTGGAGTGCCACCTGAGAGGTCCTTTAGGGGTACCGTCTGAGAGGTCCTTTAGGGGTACCGTCTGAGAGGTCCTCTGGGGTGCCGCCTGAGAGGTCCTTTAGGGGTGCCGCCTGAGAGGTCTTTTAGGGGTGCTGCCTGAAAGGCCCTTTAGGGGTACTGTCTGGGAGGTCCTTTAGGGTTACCGCCTGAGAGGCCTTTAGGGGTGCTAACTGAGAGGTCCTTTAGGGGTGCCGCATGAGAGGCCCTCTAGGGTCCCGCCTGAGAGGTCCTTTAGGGGTGCCGCCTGAGGTCCTCTGGGGTGCTGCCTGAGAGGACCTCTAGGAGTACCGCCTGAGAGGTCCTCTGGGGTGCCACCTGATAGGTCCTTTAGGGGTGCCGCCTGAGAGGTTCTCTGGGGTGCCACCTGAGAGGTCCTTTAGGGGTGCTGCCTGAAAGGCCCTTTAGGGGTACCGTCTGAGAGGCCCTTTAGAGGTGCCAACTGAGAGGTCCTTTTAGGGGTGCCGCCTGAGAGGTCCTTTAGGGGTGCCGCCTGAGAGGCCCTCTAGGAGTCCCGCCTGAGAGGCCCTCTAGGAGTCCCGCCTGAGAGGCCCTCTAGGGGTCCCGCCTGAGAGGTCCTTTAGGGGTGTTGCCTTAGAGGTCCTTTAGGGGTGTTGCCTGAGAGGTCCTTTAGGGGTGTTGCCTGAGAGGTCCTTTAGGGGTGTTGCCTGAGAGGTCCTTTAGGGGTGTTGCCTGAGAGGTCCTTTAGGGGTGTCGCCTGAGAGGTCCTTTAGGGTGCCGCCTGAGAGGTCCTTTAGGGGTGTCGCCTGAGAGGTCCTTTAGGGGTGTCGCCTAAGAGGTCCTTTAGGGGTGTCGCCCTGAGAGGTCCTTTAGGGGTGCCACCTGAGAGGTCCTTTAGGGGTTACGCCTGAGAGGTCCTTTAGGGGTGTCGCCTGAGAGGTCCTTTAGGGGTGTCGCCTGAGAGGTCCTTTAGGGGTGCCGCCTGAGAGGTCCTTTAGGGGTGTCGCCTAAGAGGTCCTTTAGGGGTGTCGCCTGAGAGGTCCTTTAGGGGTGCCACCTGAGAGGGGGGTTGGGGTACAGAAGTGAGCAGAGGGGGATTGGGGTGCAGAGAGGGGGGATTGGGGTGCAGAGAGGGGGGGGGTTGGGGTACAGAAGCGAGCAGAGGGGGATTGGGGTGCAGAGAGGGGGGGATTGGGGTTCAGAAGTGAGCAGAGGGGGATTGGGGTGCAGAGAGGGGGGATTGTGGTTCAGAAGTGAGCAGAGGGGGATTGGGGTGCAGAGAGGGGGGTTGGGTACAGAAGTGAGCAGAGGGGGATTGGGGTGCAGAGAGGGGGGTTGGGGTTCAGAGGTGAGCAGAGAGGGGGGTTGGGGTTCAGAGGTGAGCAGAGAGGGGGGTTGGGGTTCAGAGGTGAGCAGAGAGGGGGGGTTGGGGTTCAGAGGTAAGCAGAGAGGGGGTTGGGGTTCAGAGTTGAGCAGAGGGGGGGTTGGGGTTTAGAGGTGAGCAGAGGGGGGTTGGGGTGCAGAGAGGGGGTTCAGAGGTGAGCAGAGAGGGGGGGGTTGGGGTTCAGAGGTGAGCAGAGAGGGGGGGGTTGGGGTTCAGAGGTGAGCAGAGGGGGGTTGGGGTGCAGAGAGGGGGGTTGGGGTGCAGAGAGGGGGGTTGGGGTTCAGAGGTGAGCAGAGGGGGATTGGGGTGCAGAGAGGGGGGGTTGGGGTGCAGAGAGGGGGGGGGTTGGGGTTCAGAGGTGAGCAGAGGGGGATTGGGGTGCAGAGAGGGGGGTTTGGGGTACAGAAGTGAGCAGAGGGGGATTGGGGTGCAGAGAAGGGGGGTTGGGGTTCAGAAGTGAGCAGAGGGGGATTGGGGTGCAGAGAGGGGGGTGGGGGTACAGAAGTGAGCAGAGGGGGATTGGGGTGCAGAGAGGGGGGGTGGGGTACAGAAGTGAGCAGAGGGGGATTGGGGTGCAGAGAGGGGGTTTGGGGTGCAGCGGGGGGGGGTTGGGATACAGAAGTGAGCAGAGGGGGATTGGGGTGCAGAGAGGGGGGGTTGGGGTTCAGAGGTGAGCAGAGGGGATTGGGGGTGCAGAGAGGGGGGTTGGGGTTCAGAGGTGAGCAGAGGGGGGGTTGGGGTTCAGAAGTGAGCAGAGTGGGATTGGGGTGCAGAGAGGGGGGGTGGGGTACAGAAGTGAGCAGAGGGGGGTTGGGGTGCGGAGAGGGGGGGTTGGGGTTCAGAGGTGAGCAGAGGGGGGTTGGGGTGCAGAGAGGGGGGTTGGGGTTCAGAGGTGAGCAGAGGGGGGTTGGGGTGCAGAGAGGGGGGGTTGGGGTTCAGAGGTGAGCAGAGGGGGGTTGGGGTTCAGAGGTGAGCAGAGGGGGGTTGGGGTTCAGAGGTGAGCAGAGGGGGATTGGGGGTGCAGAGAGGGGGATTGGGGTGCAGAGAGGGGGGTGGGGTACAGAAGTGAGCAGAGGTGCGGTTCGGTGCATTTCGGTGCTGTGCGGTTCGGTTTGGTGCGGTGCGGTTTGGTGCGGTGCGGTGCGTTTCGGTTTGGTGCGGTTTGGTGCGGTGCGGTTCGGTGCGGTGCGGTTCGGTGCGGTTCGGTGCGGTTCGGTTTGGTTTGGTGCGGTGCGGTTTGGTGCGGTGCGGTGCGGTGCGGTTCGGTGCGGTTCGGTGCGGTGCGGTTCGGTTTGGTGCGGTGCGGTTTGGTGCGGTTTGGTGCGGTGCGGTTCGGTGCGGTGCGGTTTGGTGCAGTGCGGTGCGTTTCGGTGCGGTGCGGTTCGGTGCGGTGCGTTTCGGTGCGGTTCGATGCGGTGCGGTTTCTTCTCTTAGACACGACATGTTTGATCTGTTTGTAGATTTTCTGTATTTAAAAACCTGAAATGGAATCGTCTGTTTATTAGGAAGGTTCTGATTGGTCCGCTGTGTGTGATGTCATAGAATTAGAATTGGATTGGATGATGGGATCGCTCCGTGTATAGCCAGTGATTGATTTATTGATCGCTCCGTGTATAGCCAGTGATTGATTTATTGATCGCTCCGTGTATAGCCAGTGATTGATTTATTGATCGTCCTGTGTATAGCCAGTGATTGATTTATTGATCGCTCCGTGTATAGCCAGTGATTGATTTATTGATCACTCCGTGTATAGCCAGTGATTGATTTATTGATCGCTCCGTGTATAGCCAGTGATTGATTTATTGATCACCCCGTGTATAGCCAGTGATTGATTTATTGATCACCCCGTGTATAGCCAGTGATTGATTTATTGATCGCTCCGTGTATAGCCAGTGATTGATTTATTGATCACCCCGTGTATAGCCAGTGATTGATTTATTGATCGCTCCGTGTATAGTCAGTGATTGATTTATTGATCGCTCCGTGTATAGCCAGTGATTGATTTATTGATCGTCCTGTGTATAGCCAGTGATTGATTTATTGATCGCTCCGTGTATAGCCAGTGATTGATTTATTGATCGCTCCGTGTATAGCCAGTGATTGATTTATTGATCACCCCGTGTATAGCCAGTGATTGATTTATTGATCGCTCCGTGTATAGTCAGTGATTGATTTATTGATCGCTCCGTGTATAGCCAGTGATTGATTTATTGATCGCTCCGTGTATAGCCAGTGATTGATTTATTGATCGCTCCGTGTATAGCCAGTGATTGATTTATTGATCGTCCTGTTTTCTTTCCCCGCAGGCTTTGTTGGAGTTGGTGTTCCGCGCTAAAGTAGTGATCACGGGGGATGGGTTCATCCCTGGAGAACGCAGTGTCATCATCATGAACCATCGCACCCGGCTGGACTGGATGTTCCTGTGGAACTGTTTATTGAGATACAGCTACCTCAGGCTGGAGAAGATCTGCCTCAAGTCCAGCCTCAAGTCCGTCCCGGGATTCGGTAGGTATAAATTGTTGGATGAAGAGAAGCCGTCATGTTTGGAGTAGGAAGTTCTGCGGTGTCATCCGTAAAATAAAAGTCTTTATTGGCTTCATGATAAACTCTAACAGGCTAACCGCGTTTCAGGTATAGCAGCCTTCTGATAGGATGGTGTCCCATGTAGCCAATAAAGACGTGTATTTCATGGATGACTCCGACTTTATCTTCCCTCCGGTCCTATTGCCTGAGTGCAGAGGCAGTTCAGCCAGAGCCCCGATTCCCGACCAATGGCAGCGGGTGGGGGTGGGTATTGTTTTCCTGTTCATGTGATGTTTGAGGGGACGTGATGTTTGAGGGGACGTGATGTTTGGGGGGATGTGATGGTTGGGGGATGTGATGGTTGGGGGATGGGATGTTTGGGGGGATGGGATGTTTGGGGGGACGTGATGTTTGGGGGGATGGGATGTTTGGGGGGATGGGATGTTTGGGGGGATGGGATGTTTGGGGGGATGGGATGTTTGGGGGGACGTGATGTTTGGGGGGACGGGATGTTTGGGGGATGGGATGTTTGGGGGGATGTGATGTTTGGGGGGATGGGATGTTTGGGGGGATGGGATGTTTGGGGGGATGGGATGGTTGGGGGATGGGATGTTTGGGGGGGATGTGATGGTTGGGGGATGGGATGTTTGGGGGGATGTGATGGTTGGGGGATGGCATGTTTGGGGGGATGTGATGGTTGGGGGATGGGATGTTTGGGGGGATGGGATGTTTGGGGGGATGTGATGGTTGGGGGATGGCATGTTTGGGGGGATGTGATGGTTGGGGGATGGGATGGTTGGGGGGATGGGATGTTTGGGGGGATGTGATGGTTGGGGGATGGGATGGTTGGGGGGATGGGATGGTTGGGGGGATGGGATGTTTGGGGGGATGTGATGGTTGGGGGATGGGATGTTTGAGGGGAAGTGACATTTGGGGGGATGTGATGGTTGGGGGATGGGATGTTTGGGGGGGATGTGATGGTTGGGGGATGGGATGTTTGAGGGGAAGTGACATTTGGGGGGATGTGATGGTTGGGGGATGGGATGTTTGGGGGGATGTGATGGTTGGGGGGATGGGATGTTTGGGGGGATGTGATGGTTGGGGGATGGGATGTTTGGGGGGATGTGATGGTTGGGGGGATGGAATGTTTGGGGGGATGTGATGGTTGGGGATGGGATGTTGCAGAGGAGGAGAGCAGAACAATCATCCCGTACAAAGTGTAGCACCCCCAGTAGCCAATCAGATTTTGTTTTACAGAAGCTAAATTAGTGAAATATAAATCTGAAGTGTAATCTGCTTGTATTTGACCCTTCCTCCCCTCCCCCTCCCTCTCCCCCTCCCTCTCCCTCTCCCTCTCCCCCTCCCCTCCCCCTCAGCACCCTTTCCATTTTTATTACACACCTTATTATGGGTCTCTGTGCTTCTCTATACAATGCAGGCAGATGGCTGGTGGGAGGGGCTGGCAGGGGGGCGGTACATAACTTCCTGAAAACATCCCAGCCTCCTGATGCAAGCAGTGGGAGAGTTATGCAAATATCACCATGCCTTGATGGGCGGGTGTCATTCTGGGGGGGCTGGCAGGGATCGGTGAACACTCGGGGATTCTGTCCCAGAATGCAGCAGTGTGTGACCCGCGGCACGGAGCGGATCTGGAGGAGGAGCCTGCACACAGGAAGTGATGTCATTCTTACTGGAAGGAATCAATAATCAATAGAAATGTATTTTGGATGAATATGATGAGACTTTAGTATTCCTTTATCTTTTAAGAGATGAACTTTTATTACATTTATTCATTAATGACCCCTCCCCCATCTTCCTTCCCCCTCCTCCCTCCATATTCCCTCCTCCCCCATCCTTGCTCCAGAAGTCCCCTTGCTCCTCCCCTCATTCCTATGAGTGACAGATGGGCGGGTTCACACTCACTGCAATATGCAATCAAAGCTCCTCCCACTAAATAGAAGGGCTCCTCCCAGTCCCGGTCACACATTGTGTTCGCTTCATAAATGATCCCCCATATCGCTTTCCTTGGTGCTTCAAAGCCACCATAGAAGTCCATGAGATATCCCAGGGTGCACTGGGAAACCAAGAAGCCAACCAGAAAACGTCATCAGCAGTCACTTCCAGATCAAGTGTATATATTCTGGTGTGCAGAGTGGAGCAGCAGGGAGGTGAGCGGGGTCAGGAGAGCAGTGAGGACTGAGGGGCAGAGGATCAGTAGAGGGATCAGAGCAGGAGAAACTAGCAGATGTCACACGTGGTGAGCATCATGGGAGCAATATAGTGGGAGGTGAGCAGGGACCAGAGAGAGAGGATGATCAGCAAACCAGGGGATCAGCAGAGCTGGGGGTTACTACTGAGCGGGGGATCAGCGGAGCTGGGGGTTACTACTAACTGGGGGATCAGCAGAGCTGGGGGTTACTACTGAGCAGGAGATTAGGAGAGCTGGGGTACTACTGAATGGGGCATTGCAGAGCTGGGGGTTACTACTGAGCGGGGCATCAGCAGAGCTGGAGGATCAGAAGAGCTGGGGGTTACTGCGAGGCATCAGCAGAACTTGGGGTTACTACTGAGTGGGGGATCAGCAGAGCTGGGGGTTACTACTGAGTGGGTGATCAGCAGAGCTGGGGGTTACTACTGAGCGAGAGTTCAGCAGAGCTGGGGGTTACTACTGTCGGGGGATCAGCGGAGCTGGGGGTTACTACTAACTGGGGGATCAGCAGAGCTGGGGGTTACTACTGAGTGGGTGATCAGCAGAGCTGGGGGTTACTACTGAGCGAGAGTTCAGCAGAGCTGAGGGTTACTACTGAGCGGGGGGATCAGCGGAGCTGGGGGTTACTACTAACTGGGGGATCAGCAGAGCTGGGGGTTACTACTGAGCGGGGGATCAGCGGAGCTGGGGGTTACTACTAACTGGGGGATCAGCAGAGCTGGGGGTTACTACTGAGCAGGAGATTAGGAGAGCTGGGGTACTACTGAATGGGGCATTGGCAGAGCTGGGGGTTACTACTGAGGAGGGCATCAGCAGAGCTGGAGGATCAGCAGAGCTGGGGGTTACTACTGAGTGAGGGATCAGCAGAGCTGGGGGTTACTACTGAGTGGGGGATCAGCAGAGCTGGGGGTTACTACTGAGTGGGGATCAGCAGAGCTGGGGGTTACTACTGACTGGGGATCGGCAGAGCTGGGGGGTTACTACTGAGGGGAGATCAGCAGAGCTGGGGGTTACTACTGAGCGAGAGTTCAGCAGAGCTGGGGGTTACTACTGAGGGGGAGATCAGGAGAGCTGGGGTTACTACTGAGCGAGAGTTCAGCAGAGTTGGGGGTTACTACTGAGTGGGAGATTAGGAGAGCTGGGGTACTACTGAGCCGGGGCATCAGCAGAGCTGGGGGTTACTACTGAGCGGGCATCAGCAGAGCTGGAAGATCAGAAGAGCTGGGGGTTACTGCGAGGCATCAGCAGAACTTGGGGTTACTACTGAGCGGGGGATATGTAGAGCTGGGGGTTACTGCGAGGCATCAGCAGAACTTGGGGTTACTACTGAGTGGGGGATCAGCAGAGCTGGGGGTTACTGCGAGGCATCAGCAGAACTTGGGGTTACTACTGAGCGGGGATCAGTAGAGCTGGGGGTTACTACTGAGTGGGAGTTCAGCAGAGCTGGGGGTTACTACTGAGTGGGGGATCAGCAGAGCTGGGGTTACTACTGAGCGAGAGTTCAGCAGAGCTGGGGGTTACTACTGAGGGGGAGATCAGGAGAGCTGGGGGTTACTACTGAGCGAGAGTTCAGCAGAGTTGGGGGTTACTACTGAGTGGAGATTAGGAGAGCTGGGGTACTACTGAGCCGGGGCATCAGCAGAGCTGGGGGTTACTACTGAGCGGGCATCAGCAGAGCTGGAGGATCAGAAGAGCTGGGGGTTACTGCGAGGCATCAGCAGAACTTGGGGTTACTACTGAGCGGGGGATCAGTAGAGCTGGGGGTTACTGCGAGGCATCAGCAGAACTTGGGGTTACTACTGAGTGGGGGATCAGCAGAGCTGGGGGTTACTGCGAGGCATCAGCAGAACTTGGGGTTACTACTGAGCGGGGGATCAGTAGAGCTGGGGGTTACTACTGAGTGGGAGTTCAGCAGAGCTGGGGGTTACTACTGAGTGGGGGATCAGCAGAGCTGGGGGTTACTACTGAGTGGGAGATCAGCAGAGCTGGGGCTTACTACTGAGTGGGGGATCAGCAGAGCTGGGGGTTACTACTGTCGGGGGATCAGCAGAGCTGGGGGTTACTACTGTCGGGGGATCAGCAGAGCTGGGGGTTACTACTGAGTAGGGATCAGCAGAGCTGGGGGTTACTACTGAGTGGGGGATCAGCAGAGCTGGGGGTTACTACTGTCGGGGGATCAGCAGAGCTGGGGGTTACTACTGAGTGGGAGATCAGCAGAGCTGGGGGTTACTACTGTCGGGAAGCAGCAGAGCTGGGGGTTACTACTGAGTGGGGATCAGCAGAGCTGGGGGTTACTACTGAGCGGGGATCAGCAGAGCTGGGGGTTACTACTGTCGGGTGATCAGCAGAGCTGGGGTTACTACTGTCGGGGAATCAGCAGAGCTGGGGGTTACTGCGAGGCATCAGCAGAACTTGGGGTTACTACTGAGTGGGGGATCAGCAGAGCTGGGGTTACTGCGAGGCATAGGCAGAACTTGGGGTTACTACTGAGCGGGGGATCAGTAGAGCTGGGGGTTACTACTGAGTGGGAGTTCAGCAGAGCTGGGGGTTACTACTGAGTGGGGGATCAGCAGAGCTGGGGGTTACTACTGAGTAGGGGATCAGCAGAGCTGGGGGTTACTACTGAGTGGGGATCAGCAGAGCTGGGGTTACTACTGTCGGGGGATCAGCAGAGCTGGGGGTTACTACTGAGTGGGGGATCAGCAGAGCTGGGGGTTACTACTGTCGGGGAAGCAGCAGAGCTGGGGGTTACTACTGAGCGGGGATCAGCAGAGCTGGGGGTTACTACTGAGCGGGGATCAGCAGAGCTGGGGGTTACTACTGTCGGGTGATCAGCAGAGCTGGGGGTTACTACTGTCGGGGAATCAGCAGAGCTGGGGGTTACTGCGAGGCATCAGCAGAACTTGGGGTTACTACTGAGTGGGGGATCAGCAGAGCTGGGGTTACTGCGAGGCATCAGCAGAACTTGGGGTTACTACTGAGCGGGGGATCAGTAGAGCTGGGGGTTACTACTGAGTGGGAGTTCAGCAGAGCTGGGGGTTACTACTGAGTGGGGGATCAGCAGAGCTGGGGGTTACTACTGAGTAGGGGATCAGCAGAGCTGGGGGTTACTACTGAGTGGGGGATCAGCAGAGCTGGGGGTTACTACTGAGTGGGGGATCAGCAGAGCTGGGGGTTACTACTGTCGGGGGATCAGCAGATCTGGGGGTTACTACTGAGTGGGGGATCAGCAGAGCTGGGGTTACTACTGTCGGGGAAGCAGCAGAGCTGGGGGTTACTACTGAGCGGGGATCAGCAGAGCTGGGGGTTACTACTGAGCGGGGATCAGCAGAGCTGGGGGTTACTACTGAGCGGGGATCAGCAGAGCTGGGGGTTACTACTGTCGGGGAATCAGCAGAGCTGGGGGTTACTACTGTCGGGGGATCAGCAGAGGGGGGAGTTAATACGTGGCTGTCCCAGCAGTCAGAGACTCCCTGCAGACGTGTGAGACTGATTGATTGGACACAGGTAGGTGTTGGAGGGTGGTCTCCGATCAGCCAGCGCTCCATCCTGTGTGTGATATACAAGGAGTGTAGACCAGCTCTGACCTCTGATGGAGAAGGTTGGGTTACTGTCCTATGAGGAACCAACTCCCACAGCAAGAAGGCTGAATATTGGATGTCGGGGGTGGGGTTTGGTGCCAGCAAACCCCTGTGAGGGTCAACCTTGATGAATAAAAGTGGGCGGAGCCCTGACACCTTCTAACTTTACGACATGAACGGTATTTCTGGAAACTTCTCTATTCTGGTTTACCAGCAGAACCTTCTCCCTGTCCATGCAGAGCAAAGTAAAGGGTCACCCAGCAGCATCTACTGACCTTCCCAGCCCCCCGACACTCCCCGTAGTTCTGGGAATGAAGTACTTCCTGGTATGGGGGAGTATATGAAATCTTACACGCCGCCCCCTGCCATCAGAATACACTGATCAGTGCTGCAACCGATTGGCTGCAAGGACTGATTGTAAATTTCCAAGCAGGACAATACCATGGATTGAAATTTGGTGGGTTTAGCAGAGAATAGAATGCGGCCATACTTGGACTATTAGCTATAGTTCCCGGGATATTTCCATTACATGAGGTCACCAGTGGTGGTCTTTCATTGGGGAGAAGATCTCCTTTCTGGGGGTTTCCTCCCCATTGTTGTACCCTCTCCTTTGTGGTCTCATTGTCTCCTTGTTGCAGACATTATCGGGAGGTTGAGTTGTTTGCTTGAACATTGTCCTGTGAAGCCGTTTGATCGGAGACTTTGAATGATTGTTGGTGCCAAACTGCTGACACGTGATAGTCACATACTACAGGCCATAGAGTGTATAGAGAGTGGAGGTAGGTGGGGGGTGGGATAGAAAATTCAGAATTGTGCAAGTCCAATATCAGTGTGCAGAGGGTCCACTGTGAGCACTCAACACATCGTACCATGAACAGTGCACCAACAGACCAACCATATTCTACTGCCAGCTGAGGGCAGGAAAATGAGGCCATAATGGACTCCATACCACCACAATGGACACGATATCTCCACAGTGAACACCATACCACCACATTTGACGCTAGATCTTCACAATGGACACCATACCACCACAGTGGACACTAAATCTCCACGATGGATTCTAAATCTCCACAATGGACACCATACTACCACAATGGATGCTAGATCTCCACAATGGATGCTAGATCTCCACAATGGATGCTAGATCTCCACAATGGATGCTAGATCTCCACAATGGATGCTAGATCTCCACAATGGATGCTAGATCTCCATAATGGACGCTAGAACTCTACAATAAACATTAGATCTCCACAGTGGACTCTAAAGCTCCACAATGGATTCTAAATCTCCACAACGGACACCATACTACCACAATGTATGCTAGATCTCCACAATGGACGCTAGATCTCCACAATGGACGCTAGATCTCCACAATGGACATTATATCTCCACAATGGACGCTAGATCTCCACAATGGACGCTAGATCTCCACAATGGACGCTAGATCTCCACAATGGACGCTAGATCTCCACAATGGACGCTAGATCTCCACAATGGACATTATATCTCCACAATGGACGCTAGATCTCCACAATGGACATTATATCTCCAAAATGGACGCTAGATCTCCACAATGGACGCTAGATCTCCACAATGGACGCTGGATCTCCACAACGGATGCTAGATCTCCACAACGGACGCTAGATCTCCACAACGGACATTAGATCTCCACAATGGACGCTAGAACTCTACAATAAACATTAGATCTCCACAGTGGACTCTAAATTTCCACAATGGATTCAAAATCTCCACAATGGACACCATACGACCACAATGGACAGCATATCATTACAGTGGACACTAGATCTCCACAATAAAAACTGAATCACCACAGTGGACAACATAACACCACAGTATATACTAGATCACCACAATGGACAGCATACCACTACAGTGGACACTAGGTCACCACAATGGAGACTAGGTCACCACAATGGAGACTAGATCTCCACAATGGAAGCTAGATCTCCACAATGGAAGCTAGATCTCCACAATGGAAGCTAGATCTCCACAATGGACGCTAGATCTCCACAATGGATGCTAGATCACCTCAGTGGACACCATATCACCTCAGTGGACACCATATCACCACAATGGACCCCATACCACCACAGTGGACCCCATACCACCACAGTGGACCCCATACCACCACAGTGGACCCCATACCACCACAGTGGACCCCATACCACCACAGTGGACCCCATACCACCACAGTGGACCCCATACCTCCACAATGGACACCATACCTCCACAATGGACACCATACCTCCACAATGGACACCAGATCTTTAAAGTGGACACCATACCACCACAGTGGACACCATACCACCACAGTGGACCCCATACCACCACAGTGGACCCCATACCACCACAGTGGACCCATACCACCAGAGTGGACCCCATACCACCAGAGTGGACCCCATACCTCCACAATGGACACCATACCTCCACAATGGACACCATACCTCCACAATGGACACCAGATCTTTAAAGTGGACACCATACCACCACAGTGGACACCATACCACCACAGTGGACACGATCCCCACAGTGGACACCATACAACCACAATGGACACTAGATCACCACAGTAGACACCATGCCACCACAAGGTCACCGGGGGCGAGGAGGAGACGACATGGAGGAGAGGAGACACAGGTCATCGGGGGGGCGGGGAGGAAACCACATGGAGGGGAAGGGACACAGGTCTGATCGGAAAGGGGGGAGAGACCACATGGAGGGGAAGGGACACAGGTCTGATCGGAGAGCGGGGAGGAGACCACATGGAGGGGAAGGGACACAGGTCTGATCGGGAGAGCGGGGAGGAGACCACATGGAGGGGAAGGGACACAGGTCTGATCGGAGAGCGGGGAGGAGACCACATGGAGGGGAAGGGACACAGGTCTGATCGGAGAGCGGGGAGGAGACCACATGGAGGGGAAGGAAGGAGGTCAGAGAATAGAAGTCAGACAGAGGAAGTCTGGAATGTTCCGGAGTTCCTCCTCATGGAAGGTGGACGGTTCTCTTTAAGGCGTTCTCTGTGGTTTCTTCCGATCAGTCATTCCGTATCTTTTTCCTCAGAGGATGATTGTCCTCCGGAATGTTCTCTGTATTTTCTTTGTTTTCCTCTCGTTTGTTTTCCATCCATCGGAATTCCGTCTGACCCCCCCACCCCCAGTCCCCCCTCCCCCGCTGGAATCTGTGTTACCTTTAATGGTCATATAGAGAAGAATGGGAGAAATCTCAGACAATTCCACCAATCTCCATATAAGGGAGATCTCTGTCCTGAGACCGTAGTCTGTACCCCGGGGGACCCACCACCTGAGACCGTAGTCTGTACCCCCTCCCCCACCCGGGGGACCCACCACCTGAGACTGTAGTCTGTACCCCCTCCCCCACCCCGGGGGACCCACCGCCTGAGACCGTAGTCTGTACCCCTCCCCCACCCGGGGGACCCACCGCCTAACACCGTAGTCTGTACCCCCTCCCCCACCCCGGGGGACCCACCGCCTAACACCGTAGTCTGTACCCCCCCTCCCCACCCCGGGGGACCCACCGCCTGACACCGTAGTCTGTACCCCCCTCCCCCACCCCGGGGGACCCACCACCTGAGACCATAGTCTGTACCCCCTCCCCCACCCCCGGGGGACCCACCGCCTGACACCGTAGTCTGTACCCCCTCCCCCACCCCGGGGGACCCACCACCTGAGACCGTAGTCTGTACCCCGGGGGACCCACCACCTGAGACCGTAGTCTGTACCCCGGGGGACCCACCACCTGAGACCATAGTCTGTACCCCCTCCCCACCCCGGGGGACCCACCGCCTGAGACCGTATCTGCACTACCCGGGGACCACCCCTGAGACCGTAGTCTGTACCCCGGGGGACCCACCCACCTGAGACCGTAGTCTGTACCCCGGGGGACCCACCACCTGAGACCGTAGTCTGTACCCCGGGGGGACCCACCACCTGAGACCGTAGTCTGTACCCCTCCCCACCCGGGGACCCACCGCCTGAGACCGTAGTCTGTACCCCCTCCCCCACCCCGGGGGACCCACCGCCTGAGACCGTAGTCTGTACCCCCTCCCCCACCCCGGGGGACCCACCGCCTGAGACCGTAGTCTGTACCCCGGGGGACCCACCACCTGAGACCGTAGTCTGTACCCCGGGGGACCCACCACCTGAGACCATAGTCTGTACCCCCCCCCACCCCCGGGGGACCCACCGCCTGAGACCGTAGTCTGTACCCCGGGGGACCCACCACCTGAGACCGTAGTCTGTACCCCGGGGGACCCACCACCTGAGACCGTAGTCTGTACCCCGGGGACCCACCACCTGAGACCATAGTCTGTACCCCCTCCCCCACCCCGGGGGACCCACCGCCTGAGACCGTAGTCTGTACCCCCTCCCCCACCCCGGGGGACCCACCGCCTGAGACCGTAGTCTGTACCCCCTCCCCCCACCCCGGGGGACCCACCGCCTGACACCGTAGTCTGTACCCCCTCCCCCACCCCGGGGGACTCACCGCCTGAGACCGTAGTCTGTACCCCCTCCCCCACCCCGGGGGACCCACCGCCTGACACCGTAGTCTGTACCCCCTCCCCCACCCCGGGGGACCCACCGCCTGACACCGTAGTCTGTACCCCCTCCCCCACCCCCGGGGGACTCACCACCTGAGACCACAGTATGTGTTATTTCCAGGCCCCCCGGATGTTCTTAGTTCAGAGCCCTGGACATCCAAGAAATTCTCACAATGTGCAGCCAATCAGATAGAGCCCCGCCTCCTTTCCCTGGCTGGAGGACGTCCACCATCATCTAGCTCTTTCCTCCCCCCAGCCTGACTGTACCTGGCCCCGCCCCTTTCATTCATTCATTCATTGGATTTCAGATCTTACAATCACGGAGGCTCAGCGTGGGGGCGGTACCTATGTAAATACAACCCACCTAGGAACGCCCACTCTTCCAGACTGACACCCACCCATCACGGCATGTTGACATTTGCATAACTCCTCCCACTGCTTACATCAGGACTGAGGGCTGAGAGGAGTACTGAGGCCGGGGCAGGGATATTATCAGGAAGCTATGTACAGCCCCCTACCGGCCCCTCCCACAGCCGTGATCTGCCTGTGTTGCATAGAGAAGAACAGAGACCCAGTGATGACATCACAGTGTATAAAATAAGGGATGGAATGTTGATGGGGGAGGGGGAGGGGGACCAGGGAAGCTGAAATATATTCAGATTGAATGTCAGCTTTGAGCTTCTTGTAGGTGACAACATTTTACTGTATTGATACGGGACCCTCATTCCATTCATTCCTCTGCCGGGACCCTCATTCCATTCATTCCTCTGCCGGGACCCTCATTCTATTTATTCCTCTGCCGGGACCCTCATTCCATTCATTCCTCTGCCGGACCCTCATTCTATTCATTCCTCTGCTGGGACCCTCATTCCATTCATTCCTCTGCCGGGACCCTCATTCCATTCATTCCTCTGCCGGGACCCTCATTCCATTCATTCCTCTGCCGGGACCCTCATTCTATTTATTCCTCTGCCGGGACCCTCATTCCATTCATTCCTCCTGCCGGGACCCTCATTCTATTCATTCCTCTGCCGGGACCCTCATTCCATTCATTCCTCTGCCGGGACCCTCATTCCATTCATTCCTCTGCCGGGACCCTCATTCTATTCATTCCTCTGCCGGGACCCTCATTCTATTCATTCCTCTGCCGGGACCCTCATTCCATTCATTCCTCTGCCGGGACCCTCATTCTATCATTCCTCTGCCGGGACCCTCATTCCATTCATTCCTCTGCCGGGACCCTCATTCCATTCATTCCTCTGCCGGGACCCTCATTCTATTCATTCCTCTGCCGGGACCCTCATTCTATTCATTCCTCTGCCGGGACCCTCATTCCATTCATTCCTCTGCCGGGACCCTCATTCCATTCATTCCTCTGCCGGGACCCTCATTCTATTCATTCCTCTGCCGGGACCCTCATTCTATTCATTCCTCTGCCGGGACCCTCATTCTATTCATTCCTCTGCCGGGACCCTCATTCTATTCATTCCTCTGCTGGGACCCTCATTCTATTCATTCCTCTGCCGGGACCCTCATTCTATTTATTCCTCTGCCGGGACCCTCATTCTATTTATTCCTCTGCCGGGACCCTCATTCCATTCATTCCTCTGCCGGGACCCTCATTCTATTCATTCCTCTGCCGGGGCCCTCATTCTATTTATTCCTCTGCCGGGGCCCTCATTCTATTTATTCCTCTGCCGGGACCCTCATTCCATTCATTCCTCTGCCGGGACCCTCATTCTATTCATTCCTCTGCCGGGACCTTCATTCCATTCATTCCTCTGCCGGGACCCTCATTCTATTCATTCCTCTGCCGGGACCCTCATTCCATTCGTTCCTCTGCCGGGACCCTCATTCTATTCGTTCCTCTGCTGGGACCCTCATTCCATTCATTCCTCTGCCGGGACCCTCATTCTATTAATTCCTCTGCTGGGACCCTCATTCTATTCATTCCTCTGCCGGGACCCTCATTCTATTCATTCCTCTGCCGGGACCCTCATTCTATTCATTCCTCTGCCGGGACCCTCATTCCATTCATTCCTCTGCCGGGACCCTCATTCTATTCATTCCTCTGCCGGGACCCTCATTCCATTCATTCCTCTGCCGGGACCCTCATTCCATTCATTCCTCTGCCGGGACCCTCATTCCATTCATTCCTCTGCCGGGACCCTCATTCCATTCATTCCTCTGCCGGGACCCTCATTCTATTCATTCCTCTGCCGGGACCCTCATTCTATTCATTCCTCTGCCGGGACCCTCATTCTATTTATTCCTCTGCCGGGACCCTCATTCTATTTATTCCTCTGCCGGGACCCTCATTCTATTCATTCCTCTGCCGGGACCCTCATTCTATTTATTCCTCTGCCGGGACCCTCATTCTATTCATTCCTCTGCCGGGACCCTCATTCTATTTATTCCTCTGCCGGGACCCTCATTCCATTCATTCCTCTGCCGGGACCCTCATTCTATTCATTCCTCTGCCGGGACCCTCATTCTATTCGTTCCTCTGCCGGGACCCTCATTCCATTCGTTCCTCTGCCGGGACCCTCATTCTATTCGTTCCTCTGCCGGGACCCTCATTCTATTCGTTCCTCTGCCGGGACCCTCATTCTATTCGTTCCTCTGCCGGGACCCTCATTCTATTCCTGGGCCGGGACCCTCATTCCATTCATTCCTCTGCTGGGACCCTCATTCCATTCATTCCTCTGCCGGGACCCTCATTCCATTCATTCCTCTGCCGGGACCCTCATTCTATTTATTCCTCTGCCGGGACCCTCATTCTATTCATTCCTCTGCCGGGACCCTCATTCTATTCATTCCTCTGCCGGGACCCTCATTCTATTTATTCCTCTGCCGGGACCCTCATTCCATTCATTCCTCTGCCGGGACCCTCATTCCATTCATTCCTCTGCCGGGACTGCTTTAAACAATACAGCCCAAACACCTACCTGCCTACAACCTGAGAATGGACAGTAATGGAGCAGCAGAAGACTGATGAGTCAGCCTTCGGTCCCTCCTCCCCTCTCTCTGTCCCTCCTCCCCTCTCTCTGTCCCTCCCCTCTCCTCTCTCTCTGTCCCTCCTCCCTCTCTCTGTCCCTCCCCTCTCATCTCCTGTCCCTCCCCTCTCCTCTCTCTGCCCCACCTTCCCTCTCTCTGCACCATCCTTCCCTCTCTCTGTCCCTCCTCCCTCTCTCTGTCCCTCCTCCCTCTCTCTGTCCTCCTCCCCTCTCTCTGTCCCCCTCCCTCTCCCCTCTCTCCTCCCTCTTCTCTGTCCCTCCTCCTCTCTCTGTCTCTCCTCTCTCTCTCTCTCTCTCTCTCTCTCTGTCCCTCCTCTCTCTCTCTGTCTCTCCTCTCTCTCTCCTCCCTCTCTCTCTCTCTTCCCTCCTCTCCTCTCTCTGTCCCTCCTCTCCTCTCTCTGTCCCCCTCCCTCCTCTCTCTGTCCCCCTCTCCTCTCTCTCTCTGTCCCCCTCTCCTCCTCTCTCTGTCCCCCCTCCCCTCTCTCTGTCCCTCCTCCCTCTCTCTGTCCCTCCTCTCCTCTCTCTGTCCCTCCTCTCCTCTCTCTCTGTCCCTCCTCTCCTCTCTCTCTGTCCCTCCTCTCCTCTCTCTCTGTCCCTCCTCCTCTCTCTCTCTGTCCCTCCCTCTCCTCTCTGTCCCTCCTCTCCTCTCTCTCTGTCCTCCTCTCCTCTCTCTCTCTCTGTCCCTCCCTCTCCTCTCTCTCTGTCCCTCCTCTTCTCTCTCTCTCTCTGTCCCTCCTCTCCTCTCTCTCTGTCCCTCCTCTCCTCTCTCTCTGTCCCTCCTCCCCTTCTCTCTCTGTCCCTCCTCTTCCTCTCTCTCTGTCCCTCCTCTCTGTCCCTCCTCTCCTCTCTCTCTGTCCCTCCTCTCCTCTCTCTCTCTGTCCCTCCTCTCCTCTCTCTCTCTGTCCCTCCTCTCCTCTCTCTCTCTGTCCCTCCTCTCCTCTCTCTCTGTCCTCCTCTCTCTCTCTCTCTGTCCCTCCTCCCCTCTCTCTGTCCCTCCTCCCCTCTCTCTGTCCCTCCTCCCTCTCTCTGTCCCTCCTCCCTCTTTCTGTCCCTCCTCCTCTCTCTCTCCTCTCTCTGTCCCTCCTCCCTCTCTCTGTCCCTCCTCCCCTCTCTCTGTCCCTCCTCTCCTCTCTCTGTCCCTCCTCTCCTCTCTCTGTCCCCCCTCCCCTCTCTCTCTGTCCCCCCTCTCCTCTCTCTCTCTGTCCCCCCTCTCCTCTCTCTCTCTGTCCCCTCTCCTCTCTCTCTGTCCCTCCTCCCCTCTCTCTGTCCCTCCTCCCTCTCTCTGTCCCTCCTCCCCTCTCTCTGTCCCTCCTCCCCTCTCTCTGTCCCTCCTCTCCTCTCTCTGTCCCCCCTCCCCTCTCTCTCTGTCCCCCTCTCCTCTCTCTCTGTCCGTCCTCCTCTCCCCTCTCTCTCTGTCCCTCCTCCTCTCTCTCTGTCCCTCTCTCTCTCTCTGTCCCTCCTCCCCTCTCTCTGTCCCTCCTCTCCTCTCTCTGTCCCTCCTCTCCTCTCTCTGTCCCTCCTCTCCTCTCTCTGTCCCCCCTCCCCTCTCTCTCTGTCCCCCCTCTCCTCTCTCTCTCTGTCCCCCCTCTCCTCTCTCTCTCTGTCCCCCCTCCCCTCTCTCTGTCCCTCCTCCCCTCTCTCTGTCCCTCCTCTCCTCTCTCTGTCCCTCCTCTCCTCTCTCTCTGTCCCTCCTCTCCTCTCTCTCTGTCCCTCCTCTCCTCTCTCTCTCTGTCCCTCCTCTCCTCTCTCTCTGTCCCTCCTCTCCTCTCTGTCCCTCCTCTCCTCTCTCTCTGTCCCTCCTCTCCTCTCTCTCTCTCTGTCCCTCCTCTCCTCTCTCTCTGTCCCTCCTCCCCTCTCTCTCTGTCCCTCCTCTCCTCTCTCTGTCCCTCCTCTCCTCTCTCTCTGTCCCTCCTCTCCTCTCTCTCTGTCCCTCCTCTCCTCTCTCTCTGTCCCTCCTCTCCTCTCTCTCTCTGTCCCTCCTCTCCTCTCTCTCTCTGTCCCTCCTCTCCTCTCTCTCTCTGTCCCTCCTCTCCTCTCTCTCTGTCCCTCCTCTCCTCTCTCTCTCTGTCCCTCCTCCCCTCTCTCTGTCCCTCCTCCCCTCTCTCTGTCCCTCCTCCCCTCTCTCTGTCCCTCCTCCCCTCTCTCTGTCCCTCCTCCCCTCTTTCTGTCCCTCCTCCTCTCTCTCTCCCTCTCTCTGTCCCTCCTCCCCTCTCTCTGTCCCTCCTCCCCTCTCTCTGTCCCTCCTCTCCTCTCTCTGTCCCTCCTCTCCTCTCTCTGTCCCCCCTCCCCTCTCTCTCTGTCCCCCTCTCCTCTCTCTCTCTGTCCCCCTCTCCTCTCTCTCTCTGTCCCCCCTCTCCTCTCTCTCTGTCCCTCCTCCCCTCTCTCTGTCCCTCCTCCCCTCTCTCTGTCCCTCCTCCCCTCTCTCTGTCCCTCCTCTCCTCTCTCTGTCCCCCCTCCCCTCTCTCTCTGTCCCCCCTCTCCTCTCTCTCTGTCCGTCCTCTCCTCTCTCTCTGTCCCTCCTCCCCTCTCTCTCTGTCCCTCCTCCTCTCTCTCTGTCCCTCCTCCCCTCTCTCTGTCCCTCCTCCCCTCTCTCTGTCCCTCCTCCCCTCTCTCTGTCCCTCCTCTCCTCTCTCTGTCCCCCCTCCCCTCTCTCTCTGTCCCCCCTCTCCTCTCTCTCTGTCCCCCCTCTCCTCTCTCTCTGTCCGTCCTCTCCTCTCTCTCTGTCACTCCTCCCCTCTCTCTGTCCCTCCTCCCCTCTCTCTGTCCCTCCTCCCCTCTCTCTGTCCCTCCTCCCCTCTCTCTGTCCCTCCTCTCCTCTCTCTGTCCCCCCTCCCCTCTCTCTCTGTCCCCCCTCCCCTCTCTCTGTCCCTCCTCTCCTCTCTCTGTCCCTCCTCTCCTCTCTCTGTCCCTCCTCTCCTCTCTCTCTGTCCCTCCTCTCCTCTCTCTCTGTCCCTCCTCTCCTCTCTCTCTCTGTCCCTCCTCTCCTCTCTCTCTGTCCCTCCTCTCCTCTCTCTCTCTGTCCCTCCTCTCCTCTCTCTCTGTCCCTCCTCTCCTCTCTGTGCCTCCTCTCCTCTCTCTCTGTCCCTCCTCTCCTCTCTCTCTCTCTGTCCCTCCTCTCCTCTCTCTCTGTCCCTCCTCTCTCTCTCTCTGTCCCTCCTCTCCTCTCTCTCTCTCTGTCCCTCCTCTCCTCTCTCTCTGTCCCTCCTCTCCTCTCTCTGTCCCTCCTCTCTCTCTGTCCCTCCTCTCCTCTCTCTCTCTGTCCCTCCTCTCCTCTCTCTCTGTCCCTCCTCTCCTCTCTCTCTGTCCCTCCTCTCCTCTCTCTCTGTCCCTCCTCTCCTCTCTCTCTCTGTCCCTCCTCTCCTCTCTCTCTCTGTCCCTCCTCTCCTCTCTCTCTCTGTCCCTCCTCTCCTCTCTCTCTCTGTCCCTCCTCTCCTCTCTCTCTCTGTCCCTCCTCTCCTCTCTCTCTCTGTCCCTCCTCTCCTCTCTCTCTCTGTCCCTCCTCTCCTCTCTCTCTCTGTCCCTCCTCTCCTCTCTCTCTGTCCCTCCTCTCCTCTCTCTCTCTGTCCCTCCTCTCCTCTCTCTCTGTCCCTCCTCTCCTCTCTCTCTCTGTCCCTCCTCTCCTCTCTCTCTGTCCCTCCTCTCCTCTCTCTCTCTGTCCCTCCTCTCCTCTCTCTCTGTCCCTCCTCTCCTCTCTCTCTCTGTCCCTCCTCTCCTCTCTCTCTCTGTCCCTCCTCTCCTCTCTCTCTCTGTCCCTCCTCTCCTCTCTCTCTCTGTCCCTCCTCTCCTCTCTCTCTGTCCCTCCTCCCCAGTCTGAGTGATGTTGTAGAGGGGTGACAGGAGGCGGATACCTGGAAAGGTTCAGGTACTTCTTCTGGCTGATGATTGGATGTTTTCTATCTGGCTGTGTAGAGGGCGGAGCGTCCTCTGCAGGTTTGTAGTGACAGAAGATGATTGGCTCGGATCCGTCCAGTGATGAGAGAACAGCGTGCCGCCCCCTGTCCTATCACAGCACTGTCACCCCGCCCCCACCCTGCAGAATAGAGGCGCCTTAAATCTGCGGGGGAGGGAGTGCAGTGATGTCACTTCTGGCACATCCCACTAAGTCCTCAATGGTGGAGAATGAGACTTTTATTCATCGATCAATCCCTGTCCCACCCTCCCCTTCTTATCTCCCCCTAGTATCTGACCCCCCCTCCTGTCCCACCCTCCCCTTCTTATCTCCCCCTCGTATCTGATCCCCCCCTCCTGTCCCCCCCCTTCTTATCTCCCCCTAGTATCTGACCCCCCCTCCTGTCCCACCCTCCCCTTCTTATCTCCCCCTCGTATCTGATCCCCCCCCTTTCTTATCTCCCCCTAGTATCTGATCCCCCCCCCCTCCTGTCCCACCCTCCCCTTCTTATCTCCCCCTCGTATCTGATCCCCCCCCTCTTGTCCCCCCCCCTTCTTATCTCCCCCTCGTATCTGATCCCCCCCCTCTTGTCCCCCCCCTTTCTTATCTCCCCCTCGTATCTGATCCCCCCCCTTCCTGTCCCACCCCTCTCCTTTCTGATTCCCCCCCTCCTGTCCCATATCCCCACCCCCGTCTGATTCCCCCTCTCCACCCCCGTCTGATCCCCCCCCCCTCCTGTCCAATCACCCCTCTTTCTGTTCTCCCCCCTTATATCTGATTCCCCCCTCCTGTCTGATTCCCCTCTCCTCCCCGTCTGATCTCCCCCATCCCCTCCCCCCCCTCCTGTCCCTCTCCCCCTAGTATCTGATCCCCCCCCCTCCTGTCCCACCCTCCCCTTCTTATCTCCCCCTCGTATCTGATCCATCCCCCTCGTATCTGACCCCCCCTCCTGTCCCTCTCCCCCTCGTATCTGATCCCCCCTCCTTTCTTATCTCCCCCTCGTATCTGACCCCCCCTTCCCTTCCCACCCCCCTTTCTTATCTCCCCCTCGTATCTGATCCCCCTCCCCCTCCTGTCACACCCCCCCTTTCTTATCTCCCCCTCGTATCTGATCCCCCCCTCCTGTCCCATCCCCCCTCCTTTCTGATCTCCCCCTCCTATCTGATCCCCCCTCCTGTCCCCCCCCTTTCTTATCTCCCCCTCGTATCTGACCCCCCCTCCTGTCCCTCTCCCCCTCGTATCTGATCCCCCCCTCCTTTCTTATCTCCCACTAGTATCTGATCCCCCCCCCTCCTGTCCCACCCTCCCCTTCTTATCTCCCCCTCGTATCTGATCCCCCCCTCCTGTCACAACCCCCTTTCTTATCTCCCCCTCGTATCTGACCCCCCCTTCCTGTCCCACCCCCCCTTTCTTATCTCCCCCTCGTATCTGACCCCCCCTCCTGTCCCTCACCCCCTCGTATCTGATCCCCCTCCCCCTCCTGTCACACCCCCCCTTTCTTATCTCCCCCTCGTATCTGACCCCCCCCTCCTGTCCCTCACCCCCTCGTATCCCCCCTCCTGTCCCTCACCCCCTCGTATCTGATCCCCCTCCCCCTCCTGTCCCATCCCTCCCTCCTTTCTGATCTCCCCCTAGTATCTGATCCCCCCTCTCCTTTCTTATCTCCCCCTAGTATCTGATCCCCCCCTCCTGTCCCACCCTCCCCTTCTTATCTCCCCCTCGTATCTGATCCACCCCCTCCTGTCCCCCCCTTCTTATCTCCCCCTAGTATCTGACCCCCCCTCTTGTCCCACCCTCCCCTTCTTATCTCCCCCTCGTATCTGATCCCCCCCCCCTTTCTTATCTCCCCCTAGTATCTGATCCCCCTCCTGTCCCACCCTCCCCTTCTTATCTCCCCCTCGTATCTGATCCCCCCCCTTCCTGTCCCACCCCCCCTCCTTTCTGATTCCCCCCCTCCTGTCCAATCCCCCCCACCTTTCTGTTCTCCCCCTTATATCTGATTCCCCCCTCCTGTCTGATTCCCCTCTCCTCCCCGTCTGATCTCCCCCATCCCCTCCCCCCCTCCTGTCCCTCTCCCCCTCGTATCTGATCCCCCCCTCCTTTCTTATCTCCCCCTAGTATCTGATCCCCCCCCCTCCTGTCCCCCCCTTCTTATATCCCCCTCGTATCTGATCCCCCCTTCCTGTCCCACCCCCCTTTCTTATCTCCCCCTCGTATCTGACCCCCCCTCCTGTCCCTCTCCCCCTCGTATCTGATCCCCCTCCCCCTCCTGTCACACCCCCCCTTTCTTATCTCCCCCTCGTATCTGATCCCCCCCTCCTGTCCCATCCCCCCTTCTTTCTGATCTCCCCCTCGTATCAGATCCCCCCCCTCCTGTCCCACCCCCCCTCCTTTCTTATCTCCTCCTCGTATCTGATACCCCCCCTCCTGTCCCATCCCCCCCTCCTTTCTGATACCCCCCTCCTGTCCCATCCCCCCTCCTTTCTGATCTCCCCCTCGTATCTGATCCCCCCCCTCCTTTCTGATCTCCCCCTCGTATCTGATCCCCCCCCCCTCCTGTCCCCCCCCTTCTTATCTCCCCCTCGTATCTGATCCCCCCTCGTATCTGATCCCCCCCCTCGTATCTGATCCCCCCCTCCTGTCACAACCCCCTTTCTTATCTCCCCCTCGTATCTGACCCCCCCTTCCTGTCCCACCCCCCCTTTCTTATCTCCCCCTAGTATCTGACCCGCCCTTCCTGTCCCATCCCCCCTCCTTTCTGATCTCCCCCCTCATATTTGATCCCCCCCTCCTGTGTCACCCCCCCTCCTCTCTGATTCCCCCCCCCCCTGTCCCATATCCCCACCCCCGTCTGATTCCCCTCTCCACCCCCGTCTGATCCCCCCCCCCTCCTGTCCAATCCCCCCCCCTTTCTGTTCTCCCCTCTTATATCTGATTCCCCCCTCCTGTCTGATTCCCCTCTCCTCCCCGTCTGATCTCCCCCATCCCCTCCCCCCTCCTGTCCCATCTCCCCCCCTCCTGTCTGATAACCCCCCCCCTCCTGTCCCATTCCCCCCACCGTCTGATTCCCTTCTCCTCCCGGTCTGATCTCCCCCCTCTTCCTGTCCAATCTCCCCTCCCTCCCCCCCTCCTTTCTGTTCTCCCCCCTCATATCTAAATCCCCTCTCCACCCCCCCATCTGATCTGCCCCCCCCCCCAATCTCTCCCCTTCCTTTCTAATCTTCCGTCCTCCTGTCTTATCCCCCCCCTCCTGTATGATTTCCCCCCCCCTCTCAGATCTCCCCTCCTCCACCCTCACTGTGTCTTCTTATCTTTGCAGGTTGGGCGATGCAGGTCGCCTCCTTCATCTTCATCCGCAGGAAGTGGGAGGAGGATAGAAGCCATTTTGAATCCATGTTGGATTATTTCTGCGACATTAAAGAGCCGCTCCAACTTCTCTTCTTCCCGGAGGGGACGGACCTGACCGGTGAGTGGACCGCCCTTCAGTGGGTGGAGCTGTGTGCCTCACCTGTCATACTGGGTTAAGGTGATCTGATGATGTCACATTACATTCTATAGACACACTGTGACATCATCAGAGAGGAGGTTGCTTTAAATAAATGAAGTTTGTGGAGCTCAGATACGGTGGATTTCCCCTTTAAGGTGCTCCGTTCCTTCAATAGACCACAGGGAACCAATAAGAGAAGAGAATGATTCGTCTGGGAATACCTGGGGAGATTTGTGAACGAACATTCTTCAGAAGACGTTCTTTGCTTAGAACATTCGATTATAGAAGAAATGTGAGTTCTCCGTCCTCGTCCTTTCCATTATCTCATCACTGTGGCTGAAAATGATCGTTGATTTCACCCCAAAATCGAACAAATGTTCTTCTACCGGGCGTTGCTAAACAAAAAAAGACCAAAAAAAAACAATTTTTCTTCCGTTTAGAAAAAGTTGTAAATAAGTAATTTTTCTTCTTCACTGATGGGGGGGGGGCACTGATAGGGGGGCACCGATGAGACGGCACTGATATGCAGCACTGATAGGCACAGATAGATGGCACTGACGGGCACTGATAGGGGGGCACCGATGAGACGGCACTGATATGCAGCACTGATAGGCACAGATAGATGGCACTGACGGGCACTGATAGGGGGGCACTGATAGGTGGCACTGACGGGCACTGTTGGGGTGCACTGATAGGGGGGCACTGATAGGTGGCACTGACGGGCACTGTTGGGGTGCACTGATAGGGGGGCACTGATAGGTGGCACTGACGGGCACTGTTGGGGTGCACTGAAGATCTGCCCTGTGAGGAAATGCCTCCAGTCGGCTCTCCTCTCCCTCTGTCAGTGTGAGGAGAGGAGAGCCGATAACCGGCATTTCCTTGTTTACATGTGATTAGCTGTGATTGCTGATCACATGGGTAAGGAGCCTTTTTATCAGCTCTTTGCCAAGATCGGTGATGCACCATGTCCCAGGGACAGAGCGCACCACTGATCGCCACGCAGCGCACCCCGCAGGCACACAATCGCAGCGAGAGTGGGACGATGCCATGTGATGTCGTTCCAGAAGGAGAGATTCGCCTTGCGCTCTTCATTTCGGTGGGCGGGAGGAGATTAGCATGAAAATTTTCTGCTGAAGATCTGCCGGCGTGTCGCCAGCTTTAGTCCATCTTTTGTGAGCGTCATTTCAGGGCTTTTTACATGTATGAATTGTTGGCGGTAATATTTGGCCTCCTCCATGTGGCGCCCTCTCACAGATCCCATCGTTTTATGTGTGTAGATTATTCTCATCCCCCGAACACACAGAGCGCGGGGCGAGCAGACAAATCCGCACAGCCAGGAGTCGGGATCAGGAGATTTTCCCACGCCGCTCCCCGTCTCCTGCAACCCATGGAAGATTAGTGTGTCCTTCAGACTCTTATGGTGATCTGGGGAGCGATGTGGATTGTGTATGAGTGCCAGCGAGAGAATGGAGCAACCCCCCAGCTCCTGTGCCCACTGAATAGAGGAAAAAGGGGATCCCCAATGCCGCACTTCCAGGCATGTAGTGTAGTGATGGAAGAGACAACCTGAGCTTCCGCCAGGCCACGTCCCCAGCGCGTTTCGCCCAACCCCTCAAAGTTCAATCACGATTACGCTCCGGGGCGGAGCAAAACATGTTGGGAGCGTGGCCTAGTGGAACCCCAGGCTGAGGTTGTCTCTTTCATCACTACACTACATGGATGTCCGGTATTGGGGATCCCCTTTTTCTTCTCTTCACCTGTCTCCTGCAGGTGGGAGATACGTCACGTCAATGTGACATCATCGTATTATTAACTCTCCGCCCCCTGTGACTCCTCCTCCCTGAGACTGATTATCACTATTTACTAAAAGCAGATTATAGGAAGTTGTTATGTTGTGTATAGGAGACTGACGCAGGGCGCCCAGCGTCTACACTCTACCAACGGTCACCCTGTATTGGGATAAACATAGCGGCTGCCAGTGTCTACACTCCACTAACTGAACCCCCGTACTGTGATAAATATGGCGGGTGTCAGCGTCCACACTCTACCAACAGAACCCCCCTACTGGGCTAAACATGGCGGTTTCCAGCGTCTCCACTCTACTATCGGAACCCTCATACTGGGATAACATGGCGGTTTCCAGCGTCCACACTCTACCAACAGAACCCCCCTACTGGGCTAAACATGGCGGTTTCCAGCGTCTCCACTCTACTATCGGAACCCTCATACTGGGATAACCATGGCGGTTTCCAGCGTCCACACTCTACCAACAGAACCCCCCTACTGGGCTAAACATGGCGGTTTCCAGCGTCTCCACTCTACTAATGAAACCCCCGTACTGGGATAAACATGACAGCTTCCAGCGTCTCCACTTTACCATCGGAACCCCCTTACTGGGATAAACATGACAGCTTCCAGCGTCTCCACTTTACCATCGGAACCCCCTTACTGGGATAAACATGGTGGGTACTGGCGTCTTCCAGTCTACTAACAGAACCCCCTTACTGGGATAAACATGGTGGGTACTGGCGTCTTCCAGTCTACTAACAGAACCCCCCGTACTGGGATAAGCATGGTGGCTGCCAGCGTCTCCACTCTACTAACGGAACCCCCCTACTGGGAAAAACATGGCGGCTGCTAGCATCTACACTCTACCAATGGAACCCCCATACTGGGATAAACACGGTGGATACTGGCGTCTTCCAGTCTACTAATGGAACCCCTGTACTGGGAAAGACATGGCGGCTACCAGCATCTACACTCTACTAATGGAGCCCCCGTACTGGGATAAACATGGCTGCTAGCGTCTACACTCTACCAATGGAACCCCTGTACTGGGATAAACATGGCGGCTGCCAGCGTCTAAACTCCACTAACGGAACCTCCGTACTGGGATAAACATGGTGGCTGAAACAGACACCACAAGCTGCCTCTCCCTCGCTTGCTGTAGAAGTGGAGGACGTAAGGATTCCAGTGATTCTCACAGAGATTGTCCCAGAAGGATGCGGTACACAGACTCCTAGCAGACCAGCCATGGCCTTATCTAAGTAGACTGCATTTAATGGCAATATGACCCCTATTCCAGTCTCTGTAACAGCATGGCTGTAGAGACCCAGGTTCTGACGAAAAGGGGAACATCTGGTATGATCATCCTAACCTCACCCAGAGGGAGAAAATCTACTTCCATAAAGATCTACATGGAAGGCCTTTTTCACCGGGTGCGAGGAAAGATGTCTTAGTCCCAGGGAATGTTCTGTCACTCGTATCCTGACTTCAGTCTGGTCTACCAAGCGCTTGGTCTTTACCACCCTTAGGGGACAGATTTCTGGCTTGTCTGTCCTTTTCCAGAAACCTCTGGCTTTACAGTCCCCACCTGAAACCTGCTCGGTGTCACTAATGTAAATCCCCAATGCTTTGTCACCTTGGTATCTGAACCTGGTGCTCTTGGTACCCCAGAGACCTGATTAGAGAGATCCTCATAAAAGACCTCACATGGAACATTGCCTTCCTCCTGACCATTATGTCTTTTTGGCGTTTTCTCTCAGTTGATGGCCATTTCTTGCAAGGAACCTTTTTTTATATCGCTCAGGACAATCATGAGACCAAGACCTTTCCCTCTACCCAAGGTGTTCTCTTCCTTCCACCTCAATAAAGAGATTGAGCTTCCCTCTTTCTTCTAGACTATCAGCGTCTACCTGGCAACCACGGGTTCTATTCACCAGTCTCTTATTGTCCTCCCTTCAGGTGAAAGGGACATCCTGCCTCCCGCTTTACATTGCCAGGTGGATGAGACCACTCATTTCTAGGGCTTCCCCTTTCTCTATAGGAGCTCAGGCCACCAGATCTGTTGGGCTTTTCAGCCTCTGATTCCCAGATTTGCCGCCCCTGGTCTGCTCTTCACACGTTTTCACACGTGGTCTGCTGACACCAGCTTCATCCACAAGCTGCTATCTGAGTGTCCATCCCTCAGTTTAGTGTTTGAGGAATTTACATGTCAGTCAAAATGCCCCCCCCCCTTTTCTCAGTAGAAAAATAGTTGCAGAATAATGTTGCCAAAAGAAAGACTAGTTCTTCCCAAATAACAAAGTAACACATTGATTGTTTATCTTACGAAAAGTCAATTAAATCGCCACATAAACCGGCCCATACTGGAAATGTCCATGAAGGGTGTCCATTAAGGAAGAATCCCTGTTTTCATTTTTTTTTTTTAATCCTTTATGACATCTCAGTGCTGCTAATTTACTGCAGCCTCTTTTTTGCCACTTCCTGTCTCCATACACTCCAGCAATGGCTGCCTGGCATTACTCAGGGTGGATTTCCTGATGGTGACACCAGTGGGCCATGACAGTGTAATGTTCGTTGAAGCGGCTGCTTATTGCCTCCATCACAAGCCCGTGTGACAGGCTGGAGCAGAATTAGAAGACAGAGAGGTGTTGTCACCTTATAACAGGAAGTGCCTGAACAAGACTGGCCCTGCCGTCTGTCCGAAAGCCCATACAGCGGCTGCCTTTAATTGGATCCAGGTGCTGTTCAGCTGACTTTTCAATTGAAAGATGTCAACCATGAGAGGAGCAACACGGCCGCTCACTGATCGCATTTCATCGGGAATCAACCAGAATGTGTGCAGTGTATGGCCAGCCCAAGTGAGGACTGTCGGAGCAAGGGCTCTGCACTGGAGGTTCTGTAATCGCTCCTCACCATTATTCTTCCAAGAGTCTTCTTCTCCTGATTAGTTATCAAAGTGAAGATCTGTCATCTTCTAGGGAACATCTAGAAATGGGAACTGTGCCTGAGTACCACCCTGAAAATCTGCCTTTCTACAATCCCTCCCAATAAATAGCAGTGTGCTTCCTTTGCCTAGGCACTCCTTATTTCAGTACTCCCTGTGCCTAAGCACACCATATATCAGTGCACTTCCTTTTCCTGGGCACTCCATATATCAGTGCACTTCCTGTTCCTGGGCACTCCTTATTTCAGTACTCCCTGTGCCTAAGCACACCATATATCAGTGCACTTCCTTTTCCTGGGCACTCCATATATCAGTGCACTTCCTGTTCCTGGGCACTCCTTATATCAGTACTCCCTGTGCCTAAGCACTCCATATATCAGTGTACTTCCTTTTCCTTGGCATTCCTGTTCTTTAGTCTTATAGCTGTATATCTGCAGTGTGAGATTATCTAAGGCACTGCTGCCTCTGACTGCTAGTCTCCACAGATTTGGTGA
This sequence comes from Aquarana catesbeiana, assembly GCA_037953035.1. NCBI lineage: Eukaryota > Metazoa > Chordata > Amphibia > Anura > Ranidae > Aquarana > Aquarana catesbeiana. Next base: position 23,416 of record JBBHAA010002899.1, on the reverse strand, counting down.
TGTCACTGCTGTGTTGATCACGGTTCCCCTTGCTGGAGGGGGAGCTGTGCCTGAGGATCTGCAGTGCAAGAATCTCCCTGCTTCATCTATTCTGTGAATCTGTGCTTTCTCCTCCTCTCCCTCTGCTTTATTTCCCCACCGGTCATTATGGTCAGTCAGCAATAGGGGAATTATCAGCTTCGGGGAGACCAGACAATACTGGTGACTGGTCTTTTTTTTGGCTGCTTGTCTTTTTTTCAGGCACAGCTTCCACAGTACAGGTCCTCTTTAATTTGTTTGACATTTTGAAGGGGTAATTTGAACACCCCAAGGTGGGTTGGAGCACCATAAACATGGAGGGAACAGAACCAGGAACATATTTCGAAGCAGTGACCTGACCCCCTAGAACTTCCATACGATGTACTGACTCATCACTGCCAGATGTCCAACCCCCCTGAGAATTTTCATACGGTGTGTTGGCCCATCACTGACAGATCCCTGACCCCCCCATAACTTCTATATGATGAACTGACTCTTCACCCAGACAGATCTAATTCTGCTCCTCGGGACGTTTCTATCCATATTTTCCTGTTTCTATTTTAGGACATTTTTGGGTCCTCAGACACATCTGTTCACATTCTCTACCGCCGTCGTCTTCCAAATGGAATGGTTCATCGCCGCTGGGATCGGGTTTATGGGTTAGAAACGACTCGTCTTGTATTTTTATCTCCCACTTCAAACGCGGCGACTTTTCAAAGATCGGTAAACGGTATTTGTATCTCTTTACATCTCTGAAGTCGCTCCAAAACAAAGTCTGCCAAGATGAAATGTGTGTTTATTTAAGGCTACTGCTGGGATCTCCAGAGGGGAGGAACGCGGGGCGAACGTCAACCATCAGCCAATTGGCTCCAACTCAGAAAATAAAAAAAATGTTACTGGTCGTTTTCAAATGAAAGTCACTAATTTATTAAATGGCTCCTCTGAACGTGATGTGGACTGATACCATTTCATCCCACTCGGGAACATGGACTACCTGCAGAGTCCCTCTCATTTGTCTCCTGCTGATCTGCCCTGAGAGCTCAGTCCCTGCAACTGGCAGGAACCAACCTTTTCTGAATGACTGGAATCTGAGCCAGCAGAAAGACGATGGTCCAGTGTTCCCAGGTTCCAGAGCCAGGAGAAAGAGGACGTTCCACTGTTCCCAGATCTAGAGCCTGCAGAAAGATGGGGTTCAAATGTTCCCAGGTTCAGAGCCAGCAAAAAGATAAAGGTTTCAGTGTTCCCAGGTCCAGAGCCAGCAAAAAGATAAAGGTTTCAGTGTTCCCAGGTCCAGAGCCAGCAGAAAGACGATGGTCCAGTGTTCCCAGAGCCAGTAGAAAGAGGAGGTTCCACTGTTCCCAGATCTAGAGCCAGCAGAAAGATGGGGTTCAAATGTTCCCAGGTCCAGAGCCAGCAGAAAGATAAAGGTTTCAGTGTTCCCAGGTCCAGAGCCAGCAGAAAGATAAAGGTTTCAGTGTTCCCAGGCCCAGAGCCAGCAGAAAGAGGAGGTTCCATTGTTCCCAGGTCCCAGAACCAGCAGAAAGAGGAGGTTCCAGTGTTTTCAGGTCCTAGAGCCAGCAGAAAGAGGAGGTTCCCCTGTTCCCAGGTCCCAGAGCCAGCAGAAGGACAAGGTTCCAGTGTTCCCAGGTCCCAAAGCCAGCAGAAAGAGAAGATTAAAGTGTTCCCAAGTTACAAAGCCAGTAGAAAGACAAGGTTCCAGTGTTCCCAGGTCTCAGAGCCAGCAGAAAGATGAGGTTCCCATGTTCCCAGGTCCCAGAGCCAGCCAAAAGACGAGGTTCCAGTGTTTACCAGGTCCTAGAGCCAGCAGAATGACAAGGTTTCAGTGTTCCCAGGTCCAGAGCCAGCAGAAAGACAGGGTTCCAGGGGTCCCAGAGCCAGCAGAAAGATGGGGTTCCAGTGTTCACAGGTCCCAGAGACAGCAAAAAAAAAGGTTCCAGTGTTCCCAGGTCCCAGAGTCAGCAGAAAGAGGAGGTTCCAGTGTTCCCAGGTCTAGAGCCAGCAGAATAATGAGGTTCCAGTGTTCCCAGGTCCCTGTGTAAGCAGAACGACAAGGTTTCAGTGTTCCAGGTTTCAGAGCCAGCAGAAAGAGGAGGTTCTTGTGTTCTCAGGTCCCAGAGCCACCAGAAAGACAAGGTTCCAGTGTTCCCAGGTCCAGAGCCAGCAGAAAGATGGGGTTCCAGTGTTCCCAGGTCCAGAGCCAGCAGAAAGATGGGGTTCCAGTGTTCCCAGGTCCAGAGCCAGCAGAAAGACAGGGTTCCAGGGGTCCCAGAGCCAGTAGAAAGATGGGGTTCCAGTGTTCCCAGGTCCCAGAGCCAGCAGAAAGAGGAGGTTACAGTGTTCCCAGGTCTAGAGCCAGCAGAATAATGAGGTTCCAGTGTTCCCAGGTCCCAGAGCCAGCAGAAGGACAATGTTCCAGTGTTCCCAGAGCCAGCAGAAAGAGGAGGTTACTGTGTTCCCAGGTCCAGAGCCAGCAGAAAGACAGGGTTCTAGGGGTCCCAGAGCCAGCAGAAAGATGGGGTTCCAGTGTACCCAGGTCCCAGTGTAAGCAGAACGACAAGGTTTCAGTGTTCCAGGTTTCAGAGCCAGCAGAAAGAGGAGGTTCTTGTGTTCTCAGGTCCCAGAGCCAGCAGAAAGACAAGGTTCCAGTGTTCCCAGAAAGAGGAGGTTACAGTGTTCCCAGGTCTAGAGCCAGCAGAATAATGAGGTTCCAGTGTTACCAGGTCCCAGAGCCAGCAGAAGGACAAGGTTCCAGTGTTCCCAGGTCCCAAAGCCAGCAGGAAGAGAAGGTTCCAGTGTTCTCAGGTCCTAGAGCCAGCAGAAAGACAATGTTCCAGTGTTCCCAGGTCCCAGAGCCAGCAGAAGGAGGAGGTTCCTGTGTTCCCAGGTCCAGAGCCAGCAGAAAGACAGGGTTCTAGGGGTCCCAGAGCCAGCAGAAAGATGGGGTTCCAGTGTTCCCATGTCCCTGAGCCAGCAGAAAGAGGAGGTTCCAGTGTTCCCAGGTCCAGAGCCAGCAGAAAGACAAGGTTCTAGGGGTCCCAGAGCCAGCAGAAAGAGGAGGTTACAGTGTTCCCAGGTCTAGAGCCAGCAGAATAATGATGTTCCAGTGTTCCCAGGTCCCAGAGCCAGCAGAAGGACAAGGTTCCAGTGTTCCCAGGTCCCAAAGCCAGCAGAAAGAGAAGGTCCAGTGTTCTCAGGTCCCAGAGCCAGCAGAAAGACAATGTTCCAGTGTTCCCAGGTCCAGAGCCAGCAGAAAGACAGGGTTCTAGGGGTCCCAGAGCCAGCAGAAAGAGGAGGTTCCAGTGTTCCCGGCTTTCAAAGCCAGCAGAAAGACGAGGTTCTGGTGTTTCCAGGTCCCAGAGCTAAATCGGCTAAATAATCTCCAGGGGCATCAAACCAAAAAAATGTGCACGTTCATCCAGTCAATTTTCTCTAGAATGACTGAGTAGAAAAGGCTGTCACCTGCCAGTATGCTGCAGAGAGGGACCCTTGCTCTCTGCATATAAAGCAGTTGTATCTCTGCAGAGGTCCAACCACCTAATCCCCCCCCCCCCCGCTCAATCAGACCTAAAGCTCTGCAATCGGCTCAGGTCCTTAGCTGTTTGCAGAGTTATAGATCTGACTTGGCAGAGGGCATGTTGGACCTCGGCAGACTGCAGAGAGTCCACTGATTCCACATAGAGCATGCTTTCAGGGGACGTTTTTTTTTTTTTTTTTTTTTACTCAGGCTGCTTCCTGAAGAATCCCTACTACATAAGACATTGCCCCCCTTTGGATTGGATACATCTGGAATGTATTCAGCTCAATTAAACTGGAGTCAGTTGGGCTCCGAAGCAAATCTGGTTGACTTTATTGGCGGCCCCGCTAGCTGTACATAGTTGTCTTACCTTCACTACCCCCCACCCCCATCCCCCTGCCTCTCCCTAAACCCTGTGAGGTTATCCCCAGCAAAACTGGGGGTGGGGGGGGGGAGTGATTAATGTGATCTGCTGTACCTGGATGTACTGGGGATTTCTCATCACTTCCATATGCTATTACAGTGTATGTGGTCCTTCTTGTAGAGCCTTTTAACGTTTTAAGTCTTTAAAAAGACACCATGACCTGGTCTATTTATGTAGAGCCCGTGTGCCATTGAGGGGGTGAGGCCTATGTGCAGAAATGAATGATCAAAGTGACAGGGTCCCTTTAAATTAGTATCTAAACTCATAATCCCGTTGGTGCCCAGCATACTAATATAGGGGGAAGGTTCACCAGAACGACCGGTACAAGACCCAGGAGGGGACAGGGAAGGAATCGATTTTGCTTAGATGTGTAGAAGGACCAGACGCAATATAACAGCCGGTAACTGTCAAGACTGGCAGACAGCCCAATATTACTGCAATGGGTGTGTACCCGGAGATGATTATCCATGTTGTAGATCTTATCTTCATTGACACGTGTCATAACAACCCAAGGGGATGAAATCTCTTCTCATATCTGAGGATCTCTTTCTTGTTAGTCTTGGGTGGAGTTCTCCATTGAAGGATATGTAAAGACTAATATGGACCACTCATTGCTTACAAACATCATTGTGACAAGACTTGCCTTAATACATCTAGCAAAAGAAGTCTTCAGATACCATTTTAGTAATGGTCACAAATCTTCAACCAAAGTTGGTGGGCCAGGCTTTGTGAGGGGCACCATCAGTGTCTACTGGGACTCCAGAAGGAGTCTGGATGTCTCGGCAGCCCTTGTCGGCACTGTAAACCATTGATGCAAGGTGACAACACATTAGCAAATTAAAGGCAGCTGTAACGTTCAGGGGTCAGACTTGGAGGCCAGTAGCTACAGCAGTAGAGGGACTCCCACCGACCAGCTGGATAAGTACACAAACATGTCACCCCGGTGGATGACATGGGCTCACCCAAGGTACTTAGTGTAAGTGCTAACCAGTATTCACCAGAGCTCCTGATACCAGGGATGAGTTTTGCTGTGTGTTGGTACCAGGTCACAGTGCTCAGGATTACCCCACCAGGAGGTGAGCAAGCCGGGGTCCAGTAGCAGATATAGTAGGTAAGGATCAATCAGAAGCATAGTCCGTAAACAAGCCAAAGGTCGGTAACAAGTGGTTGCAGGTAAGGATCAAGCACAAGCGTAGTTGAGGAACAAGCCAAAGGTCGGTAACAAGTGGTAGTGGTGATGGGGACAGCTGCGCAAAGGAGCAAGATATCAGCTGGAGAGACCGCAACAATCTGGCAAACAGGAAGTGTAGAGATATGGCCTAAATCAGGAAGTTCATGGGAGGAGCAAAGAGTTCAAGGTTCACCCGAAAAAAGAGACAAGACTAGGAAGTCCAAAGGATCAGTCAGGGAGCTGTCCAGCATCACAGGTGGCACAGCAAGAAGAACCACTGCTGGAACGCAGCAGGGGTTGTGGGTTCAGATCCCGGTTCTGACAGCAGCATGCAGTTACCCTCAAACAAGAAGCAATGCCTGAACTGGACTAGATGGAGGGTTCTCTGATTCAGCTGTTTCTACACTTTGAAAAGGTAGGAAGGCTACTTCGAGGAAGATTTATCACAGGACTGTTGTCGGCCGTATCTTGGCTTTTCTCCAAATGGTGGTTGATCTGTGACTGGCCTTAGGTATGATTAATGGTCAGATGTCATCCTTGGTAGTCATTTGTCAGAGACCAATTTCTTCTCATTCCTTGGTGTGTGCCTTTTTTACAGGGTGTCCAGCGAATTGCTCCTCCAGTCAGACCGCCGTTGACTCTGCAGGATGTCAGTTTGGTTCATTCTGTTTTACAGAAATCTTTGAGCCCATTTGGGACCTTCCTTGGTTCTTTTGATGGTTGTTTCTAGTTACCATACTTTGGCTAGTGGGGTTTGGGAACTGGCTGACCTTTCCTGTAAGGGATCATGCCTGGTTTTCCAATGTGACAAGCTGGTTCTTTGGTCTCAGCTGTCTTTTTTGCTTAAGTGGTTTCTGCCTTCCATCTCAGCCAAGATATTACATTACCTTTCTTTAGTCCTCAGCCTCAATTGTTGGGGGACAAGGTTCTATACACGTTTTATGTTGTTCATGCCATCAGGATTTACCTGAAGTCATATGTCACAATTTAGTGTTTGGATGCCCCTTGCGCCCTCTGGGGCCCAAAAGGATGGTCCTGTACCTCTCAAATCTACTATTTCCCATTGGATTTCTGAAGCTTACAGTTTGAAAGAGAAGGTTTCACCTTTTTTGGTGAGGGCTCATTCTACCAGGGGTGTAGGTGCCTCCTGGGCCACTCGTCATCAGACTTTTACAAAACATTATCAGGTGGATGTTAGAGCCACTGAGGAGGGCCACGTTTGGTTGCAGTATTCTGCAGTCTGCTGTGTGAGGGCCTTGTTTCCGTTTTTTTAGGCCCTGTTGGCTTGTTGCCCTGCCACCATGTTCAGTGCTTTGTGACATCCATGATAGTAAGGATTGATAAAGCTGCTTCCGTAATGTACGGTAAAGGGATGGGGGTTTTTGGTTTCCTTGTAAAGACAAAGGACATGGAGATCCCTCCTCCCTGTGTTGTGGTGTATGGCTTGCTACAAACCTGAAGTCCTTCCTATTGGGGAGGGTTTATGTCTAAGAGGGGACTTCCATTCTTTTTGCCAGTGTCCATTCACCTGTAGGTGGCAGAATAACCCTATTGTCTTAGGTATGAAGATGCTTTGTGTTCTGGTATGTACTCCAGGAATTGGATTCTACAGGTAAAAATAATCCCATTTTTTTGATGCTCCGCCCACTTTAGGCGTACTGATCCTAAACCACACTTTCTGTTCTCTTTCTTCATCATACTTCCTGTTTCTTCTCACACAGGCAGTCAGTATGTGCTGCTAGTATCCAATGCTGGCTTCCTATTGGCAGTTTAGCTGCCCCTCTGCACCTCCTGTTACTCCTGGACAGGGATCAGGCCTATACGCTGTACCTGTGTATACGATAGCACCACCATATATCAGAGCACAGCAATGCACAGCCATTCGGGTCAATGACAAGCTGTGGGCTGGCCAGGTGCAGGAAATACGCAGGCGCTTATGCTGAACAGGCTTAGCTGGCCCATGCGTAAGAACCCTTGAAGTTTTCCATGGACAAAGCAGAGGTTCACATTAAAGTAAGCCTGCCATGAAAGATCAGAGGTCTCCATTGCTGACCTGCCCTTTTGAAGATGCTGGTTGCTTGGCTGTCATGCTGAAGCATTGGCTCAATTACTTTGAGAGTCATTGAGTCCTAACTTTTATTTGCTGCATACTTCTTCTGGGTCTGTGCCAGGCAACTAGCATTATCAGAAGAGGACCAGCATGGCAGCCCCGTCCTCTGTACAGGAATGTGATTGGTGGATGTGTTCTGGTTGGTCAGTGATGATGCAGAGTGTGTTCTTGTTATGGCGATCGCTCACTTCATCATTTTGTGGACTCCTCGTTCAGTTGAACTCCTTGCTGGTCGCCATGTGTGGGTTTAGCAGTTTTTGGACAATCAAGCTTCTTCCTGGAAATGAAGAGCGGTAAATCCATTAACTCCAAGCCAAATCTCTGAATGCTCCGCGCTTATCTCTTCAGAGGAGAGTTATTCTGAGCAGAATGGATTTTTCAGGAAAAGAACACTGTGTACCGATACAAGCTCGGCTCTTACCTCAGTGACAGCGCTTCACCGTGACCAGAATGAATTATCAGACGTGAGGAGAGAGCGCTCACTGGAAGAATCAGACATGTGAGGAGAGGAGAGCGCTCACTGGAAGAATCAGACATGTGAGGAGAGGAGAGCACTCACTGGAAGAATCAGTTATGTGAGGAGAGGAGAGCGCTCACTGGAAGAATCAGACGTGAGGAGAGGAGAGCGCTCACTGGAAGAATCAGACATGTGAGGAGAGGAGGGAGCGCTCACTGGAAGAATCAGACGTGAGGAGAGGAGAGTGCTTACTGCAAGGATCAGATCTGTGAGGAGAGGAGAGAGCGCTCACTGGAAGGATTAGATCTGTGAGGAGAGGAGAGAGCGCTCACTGGAAGGATCAGACATGTGAGGAGAGGAGAGAGCGCTCACTGGAAGGATCAGATCTGTGAGGAGAGGAGAGAGCGCTCACTGGAAGGATCAGACATGTGAGGAGAGAGCACTCACTGGAAGGATCAGACATGTGAGGAGAGAGCACTCACTGGAAGGATCAGACATATGAGGAGAGGAGAGAGAGCTCACTGGAAGAATCAGACATGTGAGGAGAGGAGAGCGCTCACTGGAAGGATCAGACATGTGAGGAGAGGAGAGAGCGCTCACTGGAAGAATCAGATCTGTGAGGAGAGGAGAGAGCGCTCACTGGAAGGATCAGACATGTGAGGAGAGGAGAGAGTGCTCACTGGAAGGATCAGACATGTGAGGAGAGAGCGCTCACTGGAAGAATCAGACATGTGAGGAGAGCGCTCACTGGAAGATTTAGACATGTGAGGAGAGCGCTCACTGGAAGGATCAGACATGTGAGGAGAGGAGAGAGCTCTCACTGGAAGAATCAGATCTGTGAGGAGAGGAGAGAGCGCTCACTGGAAGGATCAGATCTGTGAGGAGAGGAGAGAGCGCTCACTGGAAGGATCAGACATGTGAGGAGAGGAGAGAGTGCTCACTGGAAGGATCAGACATGTGAGGAGAGAGCGCTCACTGGAAGAATCAGACATGTGAGGAGAGCGCTCACTGGAAGATTTAGACATGTGAGGAGAGAGCGCTCACTGGAAGAATCAGACATGTGAGGAGAGGAGAGAGCTCTCACTGGAAGAATCAGATCTGTGAGGAGAGGAGAGAGCGCTCACTGGAAGGATCAGATCTGTGAGGAGAGGAGAGAGCGCTCACTGGAAGAATCAGACCTGTGAGGAGAGGAGAGCGCTCACTGGAAGAATCAGACATGTGAGGAGAGGAGAGAGCGCTCACTGGTAGGATCAGACATGTGAGGAGAGAGCGCTCACTGGAAGGATCAGACGTGTGAGGAGAGGAGAGCGCTCACTGGAAGAATCAGACATGTGAGGAAAGGAGAGAGCGCTCACTGGAAGGATCAGACATGTGAGGAGAGAGCACTCACAGGAAGGATCAGACATGTGAGGAGAGGAGAGAGCGCTCACTGGAAGGATCAGACATGTGAGGAGAGAGAGCTCACTGCAAGGATCAGATCTGTGAGGAGAGGAGAGCGCTCACTGCAAGGATCAGACGTGTGAGGAGAGGAGAGAGCGCTCACTGGAAGGATCAGACATGTGAGGAGAGAGAGCTCACTGCAAGGATCAGATCTGTGAGGAAAGGAGAGAGCGCTCACTGGAAGGATCAGACATGTGAGGAGAGAGCGCTCACTGGAAGGATCAGACGTGTGAGGAGAGGAGAGCGCTCACTGGAAGGATCAGACATGTGAGGAGAGAGCGCTCACTGGAAGGATCAGACATGTGAGGAGAGGAGAGAGCGCTCACTGGAAGAATCAGACCTGTGAGGAGAGGAGAGCGCTCACTGGAAGAATCAGACATGTGAGGAGAGGAGAGAGCGCTCACTGGTAGGATCAGACATGTGAGGAGAGAGCGCTCACTGGAAGGATCAGACGTGTGAGGAGAGGAGAGCGCTCACTGGAAGGATCAGACATGTGAGGAGAGGAGAGAGCGCTCACTGGAAGGATCAGACATGTGAGGAGAGAGAGCTCACTGCAAGGATCAGATCTGTGAGGAGAGGAGAGCGCTCACTGCAAGGATCAGACGTGTGAGGAGAGGAGAGAGCGCTCACTGGTAGGATCAGACATGTGAGGAGAGAGCGCTCACTGGAAGGATCAGACGTGTGAGGAGAGCGCTCACTGGAAGGATCAGACATGTGAGGAGAGGAGAGAGCGCTCACTGGAAGGATCAGACATGTGAGGAGAGAGAGCTCACTGCAAGGATCAGATCTGTGAGGAGAGGAGAGCGCTCACTGCAAGGATCAGACGTGTGAGGAGAGGAGAGAGCACTCACTGGAAGGATCAGACGTGAGGAGAGCGCTCACTGGAAGGATCAGACGTGAGGAGAGGAGAGAGCTCTCACTGGAAGGATCAGATCTGTGAGGAAAGGAGAGAGCGCTCACTGGAAGGATCAGACATGTGAGGAGAGGAGAGAACGCTCACTGGAAGGATCAGACATGTGAGGAGAGAGAGCTCACTGCAAGGATCATATCTGTGAGGCGAGCGCTCACTGGAAGGATCAGACATGTGAGGAGAGAGCGCTCACTGGAAGGATCAGACGTGTGAGGAGAGGAGAGCGCTCACTGGAAGAATCAGACATGTGAGGAGAGGAGAGAGCGCTCACTGGTAGGATCAGACATGTGAGGAGAGAGCGCTCACTGGAAGGATCAGACGTGTGAGGAGAGGAGAGCGCTCACTGGAAGGATCAGACATGTGAGGAAAGGAGAGAGCGCTCACTGGAAGGATCAGACATGTGAGGAGAGAGCGCTCACTGGAAGGATCAGACATGTGAGGAGAGGAGAGAGCGCTCACTGGAAGGATCAGACATGTGAGGAGAGAGAGCTCACTGCAAGGATCAGATCTGTGAGGAGAGGAGAGCGCTCACTGCAAGGATCAGACGTGTGAGGAGAGGAGAGAGCGCTCACTGGAAGGATCAGACATGTGAGGAGAGAGAGCTCACTGCAAGGATCAGATCTGTGAGGAAAGGAGAGAGCGCTCACTGGAAGGATCAGACATGTGAGAAGAGAGCGCTCACTGGAAGGATCAGACGTGTGAGGAGAGGAGAGCGCTCACTGGAAGGATCAGACATGTGAGGAAAGGAGAGAGCGCTCACTGGAAGGATCAGACATGTGAGGAGAGAGCGCTCACTGGAAGGATCAGACGTGTGAGGAGAGGAGAGCGCTCACTGGAAGGATCAGACATGTGAGGAAAGGAGAGAGCGCTCACTGGAAGGATCAGACATGTGAGAGAGCGCTCACTGGAAGGATCAGACATGTGAGAGAGCGCTCACTGGAAGGATCAGACATGTGAGGAGAGGAGAGAGTGCTCACTGGAAGGATCAGACATGTGAGGAGAGAGAGCTCACTGCAAGGATCAGATCTGTGAGGAGAGGAGATCGCTCACTGCAAGGATCAGACGTGTGAGGAGAGGAGAGAGCGCTCACTGGAAGGATCAGACATGTGAGGAGAGAGAGCTCACTGCAAGGATCAGATCTGTGAGGAAAGGAGAGAGCGCTCACTGGAAGGATCAGACATGTGAGGAGAGAGCGCTCACTGGAAGGATCAGACGTGTGAGGAGAGGAGAGCGCTCACTGGAAGGATCAGACATGTGAGGAAAGGAGAGAGCGCTCACTGGAAGGATCAGACATGTGAGGAGAGAGCGCTCACTGGAAGGATCAGACATGTGAGGAGAGGAGAGAGCGCTCACTGGAAGAATCAGACCTGTGAGGAGAGGAGAGAGCGCTCACTGGTAGGATCAGACATGTGAGGAGAGAGCGCTCACTGGAAGGATCAGACGTGTGAGGAGAGGAGAGCGCTCACTGGAAGGATCAGACATGTGAGGAGAGGAGAGAGCGCTCACTGGAAGGATCAGACATGTGAGGAGAGAGAGCTCACTGCAAGGATCAGATCTGTGAGGAGAGGAGAGTGCTCACTGCAAGGATCAGACGTGTGAGGAGAGGAGAGCGCTCACTGGAAGGATCAGACGTGAGGAGAGGAGAGAGCTCTCACTGGAAGGATCAGATCTGTGAGGAAAGGAGAGAGCGCTCACTGGAAGGATCAGACATGTGAGGAGAGAGCGCTCACTGGAAGGATCAGACATGTGAGGAGAGGAGAGAACGCTCACTGGAAGGATCAGACATGTGAGGAGAGAGAGCTCACTGCAAGGATCATATCTGTGAGGAGAGCGCTCACTGGAAGGATCAGACATGTGAGGAGAGAGCGCTCACTGGAAGGATCAGATCTGTGAGGAGAGGAGAGAGCGCTCACTGGAAGGATCAGACATGTGAGGAGAGGAGAGAGAGCTCACCGGAAGGATCAGACATGTGAGGAGAGAGCGCTCACTGGAAGGATCAGACGTGTGAGGAGAGGAGAGCGCTCACTGGAAGGATCAGACATGTGAGGAGAGAGAGCTCACTGCAAGGATCATATCTGTGAGGAGAGGAGAGCGCTCACTGCAAGGATCAGACGTGTGAGGAGAGGAGAGAGCGCTCACTGGAAGGATCAGACATGTGAGGAGATGAGAGAGCGCTCACTGGAAGGATCAGATCTGTGAGGAGAGGAGAGAGCGCTCACTGGAAGGATCAGACATGTGAGGAGAGGAGAGAGCGCTCACCGGAAGGATCAGATCTGTGAGGAGAGGAGAGAGCGCTCACTGGAAGGATCAGACATGTGAGGAGAGGAGAGAGAGCTCACCGGAAGGATCAGACATGTGAGGAGAGAGCGCTCACTGGAAGGATCAGACGTGTGAGGAGAGGAGAGCGCTCACTGGAAGGATCAGACATGTGAGGAGAAAGCGCTCACTGGAAGGATCAGACGTGTGAGGAGAGGAGAGAGAGCTCACTGGAAGGATCAGACGTGAGGAGAGGAGAGCGCTCACTGGAAGGATCAGACGTGAGGAGAGGAGAGCGCCCACTGGAAGGATCAGACGTGAGGAGAGGAGAGCGCTCACTGGAAGGATCAGACGTGAGGAGAGCGCTCACTGGAAGGATCAGACGTGAGGAGAGGAGAGCGCTCACTGGAAGGATCAGACGTGAGGAGAGGAGAGAGCTCTCACTGGAAGGATCAGATCTGTGAGGAGAGGAGAGCCCTCACTGGAAGGATCAGATCTGTGAGGAGAGGAGAGAGCTCACTGGAAGGATCAGAAGTGTGAGGAGAGGAGAAAGCGCTCACTGGAAGGATCAGACGTGTGAGGAGAGGAGAGAGAGCTCACTGGAAGGATCAGACGTGAGGAGAGGAGAGCGCCCACTGGAAGGATCAGACGTGAGGAAAGGAGAGCGCTCACTGGAAGGATCAGACGTGAGGAGAAGAGAGAGCTCTCACTGGAAGGATCAGATCTGTGAGGAGAGGAGAGCCCTCACTGGAAGGATCAGATCTGTGAGGAGAGGAGAGCCCTCACTGGAAGGATCAGATCTGTGAGGAGAGGAGTGCGCTCACTGAAAGGATCAGACATGTGAGGAGAGAGCGCTCACTGGAAGGATCAGATCTGTGAGGAGAGCCCTCACTGGAAGGATCAGACATGTGAGGAGAAAGCGCTCACTGGAAGGATCAGACGTGTGAGGAGAGGAGAGAGAGCTCACTGGAAGGATCAGACGTGAGGAGAGGAGAGCGCTCACTGGAAGGATCAGACGTGAGGAGAGGAGAGCGCCCACTGGAAGGATCAGACGTGAGGAGAGGAGAGCGCTCACTGGAAGGATCAGACGTGAGGAGAGCGCTCACTGGAAGGATCAGACGTGAGGAGAGGAGAGCGCTCACTGGAAGGATCAGACGTGAGGAGAGGAGAGAGCTCTCACTGGAAGGATCAGATCTGTGAGGAGAGGAGAGCCCTCACTGGAAGGATCAGATCTGTGAGGAGAGGAGAGAGCTCACTGGAAGGATCAGAAGTGTGAGGAGAGGAGAAAGCGCTCACTGGAAGGATCAGACGTGTGAGGAGAGGAGAGAGAGCTCACTGGAAGGATCAGACGTGAGGAGAGGAGAGCGCCCACTGGAAGGATCAGACGTGAGGAAAGGAGAGCGCTCACTGGAAGGATCAGACGTGAGGAGAAGAGAGAGCTCTCACTGGAAGGATCAGATCTGTGAGGAGAGGAGAGCCCTCACTGGAAGGATCAGATCTGTGAGGAGAGGAGAGCCCTCACTGGAAGGATCAGATCTGTGAGGAGAGGAGTGCGCTCACTGAAAGGATCAGACATGTGAGGAGAGAGCGCTCACTGGAAGGATCAGATCTGTGAGGAGAGCCCTCACTGGAAGGATCAGACATGTGAGGAGAGAGCGCTCACTGGAAGGATCAGATCTGTGAGGAGAGGAGAGAGCGCTCACTGGAAGGATCAGATCTGTGAGGAGAGGAGAGAGCGCTCACTGGAAGGATCAGACATGTGAGGAGAGAGTGCTCACTGGAAGGATCAGATCTGTGAGGAGAGGAGAGCCCTCACTGGAAGGATCAGATCTGTGAGGAGAGGAGAGCGCTCACTGGAAGGATCAGACGTGAGGAGAGGAGAGCGCTCACTGGAAGGATCAGACGTGAGGAGAGGAGAGAGCTCTCACTGGAAGGATCAGATCTGTGAGGAGAGCCCTCACTGAAAGGATCAGATCTGTGAGGAGAGGAGAGCCCTCACTGGAAGGATCAGATCTGTGAGGAGAGGAGTGCGCTCACTGGAAGGATCAGACATGTGAGGAGAGAGCGCTCACTGGAAGGATCAGATCTGTGGGGAGAGGAGAGCCCTCACTGGAAGGATCAGACATGTGAGGAGAGAGCGCTCACTGGAAGGATCAGATCTGTGAGGAGAGGAGAGCCCTCACTGGAAGGATCAGATCTGTGAGGAGAGGAGAGCCCTCACTGGAAGGATCAGATCTGTGAGGAGAGGAGAGAGCGCTCACTGGAAGGATCAGACATGTGAGGAGAGGAGAGAGCGCTCACTGGAAGGATCAGATCTGTGAGGAGAGGAGAGAGCGCTCACTGGAAGGATCAGACATGTGAGGAGAGAGTGCTCACTGGAAGGATCAGATCTGTGAGGAGAGGAGAGCCCTCACTGGAAGGATCAGATCTGTGAGGAGAGGAGAGAGTGCTCACTGGAAGGATCAGACGTGAGGAGAGGAGAGAGCGCTCACTGGAAGGATCAGATCTGTGAGGAGAGGAGAGCCCTCACTGGAAGGATCAGACATGTGAGGAGAGGGCGCTCACTGGAAGGATCAGATCTGTGAGGAGAGGAGAGCCCTCACTGGAAGGATCAGATCTGTGAGAAGAGGAGAGAGCACTCACTGGAAGGATCAGACATGTGAGGAGAGGAGAGAGAGCGCTCACTGGAAGGATCAGATCTGTGAGGAGAGCCCTCACTGGAAGGATCAGATCTGTGAGGAGAGGAGAGCCCTCACTGGAAGGATCAGATCTGTGAGGAGAGGAGAGCCCTCACTGGAAGGATCAGACATGTGAGGAGAGAGCGCTCACTGGAAGGATCAGATCTGTGAGGAGAGGAGAGCCCTAACTGGAAGGATCAGATCTGTGAGGAGAGGAGAGCCCTCACTGGAAGGATCAGACATGTGAGGAGAGAGCGCTCACTGGAAGGATCAGATCTGTGAGGAGAGGAGAGCCCTCACTGGAAGGATCAGACATGTGAGGAGAGGGCGCTCACTGGAAGGATCAGATTTGTGAGGAGAGGAGAGCCCTCACTGGAAGGATCAGATCTGTGAGGAGAGGAGAGAGCACTCACTGGAAGGATCAGACATGTGAGGAGAGGAGAGAGCGCTCACTGGAAGGATCAGATCTGTGAGGTGAGCCCTCACTGGAAGGATCAGATCTGTGAGGAGAGGAGAGCCCTCACTGGAAGGATCAGATCTGTGAGGAGAGGAGAGAGCGCTCACTGGAAGGATCAGACATGTGAGGAAAGTAGAGAGCACTCTATGCAGGTAAAGCAGTGGTGAGGATCAGGCTTGTGTCTCAGATGGGTGGGGGTCTCATTTATCTATCATACAGCCCAGTATGCAGCTCTTGCAATGATCTAGTTGTGGTGGATTGGCTTCTCTGGTCTCCGGAGTCTGGTGATGATCTAGTTCTGGTAGACGGACCTCTCTGGTCCCCGGTGATGATCTAGTTGTGGTAGACTCTTGTCTCTGGTCTCCTGCGATAATCTAGTTGAGGTGGACTGTGTTCTCCAGCCTCTGTTGAGGATCTAGTTGTGGCAGACTGGTCTCCGGTCTCTTGCGATGGTCTAGTTGTGGTGGACTCTGGTCTCCTGTGATGATCTAGTTTTGGTAGATGGGTCTCTCTGGTCTCTGGTGTTGATTTAGTTGTGGTAGACTCTGGTCTCCTGTGATGATCTAGTTTTGGTAGATGGGCTTCTGTGGTCTCTGGTGATGATCTAGTTGTGGTAGATGGTCTTCTCTGGTCTTCAGTGATGATCTAGTTGTGGTAGACTCTTGTCTCCGGTCTCCAGTGATGATCTAGTTTTGGTAGATGGGCCTCTCTGGTCTCCGGTGATGATCTAGTTGTGGTAGACTCTGGTCTCCGGTCTCCTGTGATGATCTAGTTTTGGTAGATGGGCTTCTGTGGTCTCCGGTGATGATCTAGTTTTGGTAGATGAGCTTCTCTGGTCTCCAGTGATGATCTAGTTTTGGTAGATGGGCCTCTCTGGACTCCGGTGATGATCTAGTTGTGGTAGACTCTGGTCTCTGGTCTCCTGTGATTATCAAGTTTTGGTAGATGGGCCTCTCTGGACTCCGGTGATGATCTAGTTGTGGTAGACTCTGGTCTCCTGTGATTATCTAGTTTTGGTAGATGGGCCTCTCTGGTCTCCGGTGATGATCTAGTTTTGGTAGATGGGTCTCTCTGGTCTCTGGTGTTGATTTAGTTGTGGTAGACTCTGGTCTCCGGTGATGATCTAGTTTTGGTATATGGACTTCTCTGGTCTCCAGTGATGATCTAGTTTTGGTAGATGGGCCTCTCTGGACTCCGGTGATGATCTAGTTGTGGTAGACTCTGGTCTCCTGTGATTATCTAGTTTTGGTAGATGGGCCTCTCTGGTCTCCGGTGATGATCTAGTTTTGGTAGATGGGTCTCTCTGGTCTCTGGTGTTGATTTAGTTGTGGTAGACTCTGGTCTCCGGTGATGATCTAGTTTTGGTATATGGACTTCTCTGGTCTCCAGTGATGATCTAGTTTTGGTAGATGGGCCTCTCTGGTCTCCGGTGATGATCTAGTTTTGGTAGATGGGTCTCTCTGGTCTCTGGTGTTGATTTAGTTGTGGTAGACTCTGGTCTCCAGCGATGATCTAGTTTTGGTAGATGGACTTCTCTGGTCTCTGGTGATGATCTAGTTGTGGTAGACTCTGGTCTCCAGCGATGATCTAGTTTTGGTAGATGGACTTCTCTGGTCTCTGGTGATGAACTAGTTGTGGTAGACGAGCCTCTCTGGTCTCCAGTTTGCAGGGAGGACATGTTATGTAAACCTTGGAGAAGGATGTGAGGAAAATTGAGGCTTTGTAACGAGTCATTGAATGTATCCCGCTGTCTGATTACAGAGATCATCATGCGGTACTTGTTCTCTGAGCGGGGGGATGGGTGCGTTTATTGAGATTTGGAGGCAGATAAACAGTGGAGAGGAATATAAATGTTATACAGAGTCAGAGGAGCAACAAGGTGTTTAAAGGGGAACACCGTATGAAAACTTTATGGAAATCCTTCAATCCTGCCTGAATTTCTGTGCCGTCTCAATGAGTCCTCCCAGTTCTTCTCATGGACTACAGAATAACTCTTCCCAATATTGTGGAGAGGGATTCAGTCATTTAACAGAAGACAGCTGAGCAGGGCTGACACCATTCTGTGTCATCATTTTTGTACAGAAGGAGGTGAGGAGGTTCTGTACTTGTCCATCCAGTGATGAGGAATCCTCCTTGTAGGGAGATGGACATTCATAACCCCCCCAGAGCCTTCATTGGGATGATAGGAAGATGTCTGGATCGCAGGACTTTCCTCTTTTATTACTTCAATCTTCATTATGATGGTGGAGAGATTACTGAAATCCCGCGTCTAGACGCCGCTTCCCGCGTGTTATTTATAGAACTTCAGCTCAATGAGTTTGTAGTTCTATTTTGAACACCGAGACTGGCACAGGCTCATTAACCCCTTCAATACCGGCACTTCCCCCCCTTCCTGCCCAGGCCAATGCTCAGCTTTCAGCGCTGTCACACTTTGAATGACAATTACGCGGTCATACAACACTGTACACAGAGGACATTTTTATCATTTTCTTCCCACAAATAGAGCTTTCTTTTGCTGGTATTTCATCACTGCTGGGTTTTTATGTTTTACAAAAAAAAGACCAAAATTTTGAAAAAAAAATGTTTTTTATTTTTTTTTCTGTCAGTAAATTTTGTAACTAAGTAATTTTTCGCCTTTACTGATGTGCGCTGATGAGGCGGCACTGATGGGCTGAACCGGTGGGCATTGATGAGGCGGCACTGATGGGCTGAACCGGTGGGCATTGATGAGGCGGCACTGATGGGCTGAACTGATGGGCATTGATGAGGTGGCACTGATGGGAATTACTGATGGGCATTGATGGGAATTACTGATGGGTATTGATGGGAATTACTGGTGGGCATTGATGGGAATTATTGATGGGCATTGATGGGAATTACTGAAGGGCATTGATGGGAATTACTGATGGGCATTGATGGGAATTACTGATGGGCACTGATGGGAATTACTGATGGGCATTGATGGGAATTACTGATGGGCATTGATGGGAATTACTGATGGGCATTGATGGGAATTACTGATGGGCACTGATGGGAATTACTGATGGGCATTGATGGGAATTACTGATGGGAATTACTGGTGGGCATTGATGAGGTGGCACTGATGGGAATTGATGAGGTGGCACTGATGGGAATTACTGGTGGGCATTGATGGGAATTACTGATGGGCATTGATGGGAATTACTGATGGGAATTACTGATGGGCATTGATGGGAATTACTGATGGGCATTGATGGGAATTACTGATGGGCACTGATGGGAATTACTGATGGGCATTGATGGGAATTACTGATGGGAATTACTGGTGGGCATTGATGAGGTGGCACTGATGGGAATTACTGGTGGGCATTGATGGGAATTACTGATGGGCACTGATGGGAATTACTGGTGGGCATTGATGAGGTGGCACTGATGGGAATTGATGAGGTGGCACTGATGGGAATTACTGATGGGCATTGATGGGAATTACTGATGGGAATTACTGATGGGAATTGATGAGGTGGCACTGATGGGAATTACTGGTGGGCATTGATGGGAATTACTGATGGGCACTGATGGGAATTACTGGTGGGCATTGATGAGGTGGCACTGATGGGAATTGATGAGGTGGCACTGATGGGAATTACTGATGGGCATTGATGGGAATTACTGGTGGGCACTGATGGGAATTACTGATGGGCATTGATGGGAATTACTGATGGGCATTGATGGGAACTACTGATGGGCATTGATGGGAATTACTGGTGGGCATTGATGGGAATTACTGATGGGCATTGATGAGGTGGCACTGATGGGAATTACTGATGGGCATTGATGGGAATTACTGATGGGCATTGATGGGAATTACTGGTGGGCATTGATGGGAATTACTGATGAGCATTGATGGGTGGCACTGATAGGCGGCACTGACTGGCATTGCTAATGGGCACTGATTGGTGGCACTTGTGGGCAGTGGTCGGCACTGATAGCTGGCATTGGTGGTCCCTGATTTATGACACTATATTGCAATATTGTAATCAGGGCACTGATTACATCCCTAGATGCCCCCTGTGAGGAGATGCCCCTGATTGGCTCTCCTCTCCTCAGACTCTGTCAGTGTGAGGAGAGGAGCGCCGATTACCGGCATTTCCTTGTTTACATGTGATTAGCTGTGATTGGACAGAGCGGATCACATGGTTAAAGAGACGCGGCTCTTTACAGAGATGGGGGTCACGCCCTGTCCTAGCAACACGGCGCGGCATGGTGAGAGCGGCCGTTCTGGGACGCCGTCATATGACGGTGGGCGGGCAGCAAGCAGTTAAAGAGATACTGACCCCCTATATTCTTCCTGTGTACCCTTCAACAATACCCGCCACTTCCTGGTATGGAGGATCATGTGACCTCTTCCACTGTCACAGCAGCCAATTACTAGGGGTAAGTAATGTCATGTGACTGCGGGAGTGACGCCACCACACCCCCTGAACTGGGCAAGCTGCCCTCAATGATGAGCAGTATTGTCTGTGATCTCCCTGCAGCAGAGGGCAGAGGACCAGTCACCAGTATTGTCTGTGATCTCCCTGCAGCAGAGGACAAAGGACCAGTCACCAGTATTGTCTGTGATCTCCCTGCAGCAGAGGACAAAGGACCAGTCACCAGTATTGTCTGTGATCTCCCTGCAGCAGAGGGCAGAGGACCAGTCACCAGTATTGTCTGTGATCTCCCTGCAGCAGAGGACAAAGGACTAGTCACCAGTATTGTCTGTGATCTCCCTGCAGCAGAGGACAAAGGACCAGTCACCAGTATTGTCTGTGATCTCCCTGCAGCAGAGGACAAAGGACCAGTCACCAGTATTGTCTGTGATCTCCCTGCAGCAGAGGGCAGAGGACCAGTCACCAGTATTGTCTGTGATCTCCCTGCAGCAGAGGACAAAGGATCAGTCACCAGTATTGTCTGTGATCTCCCTGCAGCAGAGGACAAAGGACCAGTCACCAGTATTGTCTGTGATCTCCCTGCAGCAGAGGACAAAGGACCAGTCACCAGTATTGTCTGTGATCTCCCTGCAGCAGAGGGCAGAGGACCAGTCACCAGTATTGTCTGTGATCTCCCTGCAGCAGAGGACAAAGGACCAGTCACCAGTATTGTCTGTGATCTCCCTGCAGCAGAGGGCAGAGGACCAGTCACCAGTATTGTCTGTGATCTCCCTGCAGCAGAGGACAAAGGACTAGTCACCAGTATTGTCTGTGATCTCCCTGCAGCAGAGGACAAAGGACCAGTCACCAGTATTGTCTGTGATCTCCCTGCAGCAGAGGACAAAGGACCAGTCACCAGTATTGTCTGTGATCTCCCTGCAGCAGAGGGCAGAGGACCAGTCACCAGTATTGTCTGTGATCTCCCTGCAGCAGAGGACAAAGGATCAGTCACCAGTATTGTCTGTGATCTCCCTGCAGCAGAGGGCAGAGGACCAGTCACCAGTATTGTCTGTGATCTCCCTGCAGCACTATTATGTGTTCCTTAATAGTATTCACAACTGTGTTAGCCCTTGGCTATGTGCATCAAATCTCCAACTACAGGCCAAAGAGACTTTGTTTGTTTCCATATATCCCTTTCTTGAACGATTGGGATCGGAGGGGTTCATGCCTAATCACCATCCAGCTATCCAGCCGTCCATGTGAGCCGGCATTATCCTGCAAAAGCGCTAGTGACTCCCTTTTTATATAAAGGGTCATCGGTATCTGGGAATTACCATGACTATGCTCTAATTATCTACACGAAAGCCGAAGATTATCCTGGGAGTCGTACCGACCACGGTGGCGAGGAGACCGCTGAGGCTATATCTATATGTACCTTGTCCCTTTGGGGTGACTGGATCTGGTGAGTGGGGACCCTTGAGGGGGAGCACAAAACTCACCAAGGATACTGAGAGCACTTAAGTCTCTTCACAACTTCTGAAGAAATCTAATACACAATTTATGGACTGTTATATGAACACTATATGACTTTGTTTGCCGTTATGTCCATGGACTCTTTGAACTGTTCGCAGCCTATGGCCTTTGAACGGCTAACTTAAGTGTATTATTATCACTATCATATTAATGTTGGTTGCAAAATCTTTTTGAGTTTTGGTGTATGAAGGTTCACCACTAGCTTACCTATAGGGTATCACTATAACTATTGGGTCTCATATTCACCCAACACCTTTGAGAGGGACTATATGGCACTTTTATATGGTATCAATTACGGTACATTCTAACACACATGGAGTCCTATTCATTTCATTTATGGTATCTATATTATTTATTTTTTATTCTTACTTCTATTTCATTTTAATCCCAATCTCACACAAAGGTATTTGTCATTTCTTGTAATCACCACATATGTGGATTCAGGTGGGATATGCTCACTAGTGGGTTAGCACGTTGTCTCCCCACCTCATTACAGTTGTCCATCCCATTATAAACCTATATATATATATATATATATATATACTCTTCTCAGTCCCCTTCGTTTTTATTTTCTATGGCACATCTATATCTGGGTGACAGAAGGCCGAGCCGGGGGGCTCTACTCATCTCAATGTGTTCTATATAAAAATGTACCTATTTCTGTTTGATCACCTCCCCCCCTCCCCCCCCCCAATATAAGTAGAATCCACTAATGAGCTGTAATATAAACCCCCCCAAGTAGCAGCTTGTAGTAGTGCCGACCTCCTTCTGTTACAGTGAATGGATGGGGGTGATTCATGTGAAGTGAGTACAGCTTTCCAGTGAATCACATCGATCGCACAGCCCGTCATTAACGCCTCTGGAGTGTCCGGCACACGTCACACAAGCAGCCCACTAATCTCCATAGATTGGAGGCTCTCCACACCGACCTTTGTTGTGGAGGATGCGGCAAAACCGCGGGCCGAGGCTGGCAACCCTACTGCGCTCAATGACAAGGCTCAGTGATCGGAATGATCAACGACGGCACAAGAAAAGAATGTGTGCCAATAGACCGCCAGCTTCTCCCACCATTACTGAGCATTCTTCCCTTCCCCTCCCCCTCTCCTCCTTTCCCTTCCACCCCATCCCCTCCTTTCCCTTCACTTCCCTTTCCTCCCATCCCCCTCTCCTCCTTTCCCTTTACTTCCCTTTCCTCCCATATCCTCTCCTCCTTTCCCTTTCCTCCCATCCCCCCCTCTTCCTTTCTCTTCACTTCCCTTTCCTCCCACCCTATCCCCTCCTTTCCCTTTACTTCCCTTTCCTCCCATATCCTCTCCTCCTTTCCCTTCACTTCCCTTTCCCTTCACTTCCCTTTCCTCCCATATCCTCTCCTCCTTTCCCTTCATTTCCCTTTCCTCCTATTCCCCCTCCTCCTTTCCCTTCATTTCCCTTTCCTTCCCTTCCCCCTCTCCTCCTTTCCCATCATTTCCCTTTCCTTCCCTTCCCCCTCTCCTCCTTTCCCATCATTTCCCTTTCCTGCCACCCCCCTCCTCCTTTCCCTTCATTTCCCTTTCCTTCATTTCCTCTCCTCCTTTTCCTTCATTTCCCCTTCCCTCTTCTCCTCTTCTCCCCTCCCTTCTATCATCTCCCCTCCCCCCTCTATCTCCTCTCCTCTCCCCTTCCCTTCCCTCTTCTCCTCTCCTATTCTCCCCTCCCTTCTATCATCTCCCCTCCCCCCTCTATCTCCCTCTCCCCTCCTCTCCTCTCCCCTTCCCTCTTCTCCTCTCCTATTCTCCCCTCCCTTCTATCATCTCCCCTCCCCCCTCTATCTCCCCTCCCCTCCTCTCCTCTCCCCTTCCCTCTTCTCCTCTCCTATTCTCCCCTCCCTTCTATCATCTCCCCTCCCCCCTCTATCTCCTCTCCCCTCCTCTCCTCTCCCCTTCCCTCTTCTCCTCTCCTATTCTCCCCTCCCTTCTATCATCTCCCCTCCCCCCTCTATCTCCTCTCCCCTCCTCTCCTCTCCCCTTCCTCTTCTCCTCTCCTATTCTCCCCTCCCTTCT
>JBBHAA010002898.1:0-20903 GCA_037953035.1 Aquarana catesbeiana | reverse complement strand
CCTTGCAGGATCCTCAACACGCCCGGATCCATCTTTGCTGCTGCGCATGCACAGAATTTGTCATCACAGCTCCGACCAATCACAGAGCCAGAGAATGCAATCCCGGAGGGAAGATGGTGACAGCGCAGTCATTGTAAACACTCTCCCCTCCCCCACACACAGTATGGCTTTACCCCTTCTCTATACTTATCCCTCCCTCCCCTCCTCCTCTATACACACTCCTCCCCCTCCTCTCCCCCACACACAGTATGGCTTTATCCCTACCCCTCCTGTATGGCTTTTACCCCTCCCCCACACAGTATGGCTGGGGGTTAGATGGTGGGCGGCGGGGGGGTTGGATGGAGGGCGACAGGAGGTTGGATGGTGGGCGGGTGGTTGGATGGTGGACAGATAGTTAGTAGGTGAACGGATGGTTGGATGGTGGGTGTCGGGGGGGTTGGATGGGCGGCGGGGGGTTGGATGGTGGACAGATGGTTGGATGGTGGGCGGCGGGGGGTTGGATGGTGGACAGATGGTTTGATGGTGGGTGTCGGGGGGGTTGGATGGTGGGCGGCGGGGGTTGGATGGCGGACAGATGGTTGGATGGTGGGCGGCAGGGGGTTGGATGGCGGACAGATGGTTGGATGGTGGGCGGCGGGGGGTTGGATGGTGGGTGTCGGGGGGGGGTTGGATGGTGGGCGTCGGAGGGGTTGGATGGTGGGCGGCGGGGGGTTGGATGGTGGACAGATGGTTATATGGCAGACAGATGGTTGGATTGTAGGTGTCGGGGGGCTTGGATGGTGGGCGGCAGGGGGGTTGGATGGTGGACAGATGGTTGGATGGTGGGCGGCGGGGGGTTGGATGGCGGACAGATGGTTGGATGGTGGACAGATGGTTGGATTGTGGGTGTCGGGGGGTTGGATGGTGGACAGATGGTTGGATGGTGGGTGGCGGGGGGTTGGATGGTGAACAGATGGTTGGATGGTGGGCGGCGGGGGGTTGGATGGTGAACAGATGGTTGGATGGTGGGCGGCGGGGGGTTGGATGGTGGACAGATGGTTGGATGGTGGACAGATGGTTGGATTGTGGGCGGCGGGGGGTTGAATGGCGGACAGATGGTTGGATTGTGGGTGTCGGGGGGTTGGATGGTGGACAGATGGTTGGATGACGGACAGATGGTTGGATTGTGGGTGTCGGGGGGTTGGATGGTGGACAGATGGTTGGATTGTGGGTGTCGGGGGGTTGGATGGTGGGTGGCGGGGGGTTGGATGGTGAACAGATGGTTGGATGGTGGGCGGCGGGGGGTTGGATGGTGAACAGATGGTTGGATGGTGGGCGGCGGGGGGTTGGATGGTGGACAGATGGTTGGATGGTGGACAGATGGTTGGATTGTGGGCGGCGGGGGGTTGAATGGCGGACAGATGGTTGGATTGTGGGTGTCGGGGGGTTGGATGGTGGACAGATGGTTGGATGGTGGGCGGCGGGGGATTGGATGGTGGGCGGCGGGGGGTTGGATGGTGGACAGATGGTTGGATGGTGGGCGGACAGATGGTTGGATGGCAAACAGATGGTTGGATTGAGGGTGTCGGGGGGTTGGATGGCGGACAGATGGTTGGATGGTGGACAGATGGTTGGATTGTGGGTGTCGGGGGGTTGAATGGCGGACAGATGGTTGGATTGTGGGTGTCGGGGGGTTGGATGGTGGACAGATGGTTGGATGGTGGGCGGCGGGGGATTGGATGGTGGGCGGCGGGGGGTTGGATGGTGGACAGATGGTTGGATGGTGGGCGGACAGATGGTTGGATGGCAAACAGATGGTTGGATTGAGGGTGTCGGGGGGTTGGATGGCGGACAGATGGTTGGATGGTGGACAGATGGTTGGATTGTGGGTGTCGGGGGGTTGGATGGTGGGCGCCGGGGGGTTGGATGGCGGACAGATGGTTGGATGGCAGACAGATGGTTGGATGGTGGACAGATGGTTGGATGGTGGGCGGACAGATGGTTGGATGGCAAACAGATGGTTGGATTGAGGGTGTCGGGGGTTGGATGGCGGACAGATGGTTGGATGGTGGACAGATGGTTGGATTGTGGGTGTCGGGGGGTTGAATGGCGGACAGATGGTTGGATTGTGGGTGTCGGGGGGTTGGATGGTGGACAGATGGTTGGATGGTGGGCGGCGGGGGATTGGATGGTGGGCGGCGGGGGGTTGGATGGTGGACAGATGGTTGGATGGTGGGCGGACAGATGGTTGGATGGCAAACAGATGGTTGGATTGAGGGTGTCGGGGGGTTGGATGGCGGACAGATGGTTGGATGGTGGACAGATGGTTGGATTGTGGGTGTCGGGGGGTTGGATGGTGGGCGCCGGGGGGTTGGATGGCGGACAGATGGTTGGATGGCAGACAGATGGTTGGATGGTGGACAGATGGTTGGATGGTGGGCGGCGGGGGGGGTTGGAGGGTTGGATGGTGAGCGGGTGGTTGGTTGGTGGGAGGCGTGGGGTTGGATGGTGGGCGGCGGGGGGTTGGAGGGTTGGATGGTGAGCGGGTGGTTGGTTGGTGGGAGGCGTGGGGTTGGATGGTGGGCGGCGGAGGGTTGGATGGTGGGTGGGTGGTTGGATGCCGTCATTAATTGTCTTTCTTCCCCTCAGACATGGCAGGAAAGCGCTCAGCCGGCGGCGGTGGAATGATTCGGACGTACGGCCGCCTTCATCCTCTGCGGAGATTACAAACACAGAAATGGTTGTCACCCGTCCCCGACCGCAATCATCTCTTCTCCAGCTCCTCCTCCTCCTCCCGCCTCTCATCAACCAACAACTCCTCCCCCGACAACGACTCCGACTTCCTGCCAACCAGAAGGTCAGTCACCACCTCTCATCTGATTGCTGGATGGCCAGCGTGGGTTCTCCTCCCCTCTGCATCTTAGTGACAGGATCCCTCCTCTGTCGCCCCCCCATAGCGGAGTCTCCTCCTCTGTCGCCCCCCCATAGCGGAGTCTCCTCCTCTGTCGCCCCCCCCCATAGCGGAGTCTCCTCCTCTGTCGCCCCCCCCATAGCGGAGTCTCCTCCTCTGTCGCCCCCCCCCCATAGCGGAGTCTCCTCCTCTGTCGCCCCCCCCCATAGCGGAGTCTCCTCCTCTGTCGCCCCCCCCCCCATAGCGGAGTCTCCTCCTCTGTCGCCCCCCCATAGCGGAGTCTCCTCCTCTGTCGCCCCCCCATAGCGGAGTCTCCTCCTCTGTCGCCCCCCCATAGCGGAGTCTCCTCCTCTGTCGCCCCCCCCATAGCGGAGTCTCCTCCTCTGTCGCCCCCCCCATAGCGGAGTCTCCTCCTCTGTCGCCCCCCCCATAGCGGAGTCTCCTCCTCTGTCGCCCCCCCCCCATAGCGGAGTCTCCTCCTCTGTCGCCCCCCCCCATAGCGGAGTCTCCTCCTCTGTCGCCCCCCCCATAGCGGAGTCTCCTCCTCTGTCGCCCCCCCCCATAGCGGAGTCTCCTCCTCTGTCGCCCCCCCCCCATAGCGGAGTCTCCTCCTCTGTCGCCCCCCCCATAGCGGAGTCTCCTCCTCTGTCGCCCCCCCCATAGCGGAGTCTCCTCCTCTGTCGCCCCCCCCATAGCGGAGTCTCCTCCTCTGTCGCCCCCCCCATAGCGGAGTCTCCTCCTCTGTCGCCCCCCCCATAGCGGAGTCTCCTCCTCTGTCGCCCCCCCCATAGCGGAGTCTCCTCCTCTGTCGCCCCCCCCCATAGCGGAGTCTCCTCCTCTGTCGCCCCCCCCATAGCGGAGTCTCCTCCTCTGTCGCCCCCCCCCATAGCGGAGTCTCCTCCTCTGTCGCCCCCCCCATAGCGGAGTCTCCTCCTCTGTCGCCCCCCCATAGCGGAGTCTCCTCCTCTGTCGCCCCCCCCATAGCGGAGTCTCCTCCTCTGTCGCCCCCCCCCATAGCGGAGTCTCCTCCTCTGTCGCCCCCCCCCATAGCGTAGTCTCCTCCTCTGTCGCCCCCCCCCCATAGCGTAGTCTCCTCCTCTGTCGCCCCCCCATAGCGGAGTCTCCTCCTCTGTCGCCCCCCATAGAGGAGTCTCCTCCTCTGTCGCCCCCCCCATAGCGGAGTCTCCTCCTCTGTCGCCCCCCCCCCATAGCGGAGTCTCCTCCTCTGTCGCCCCCCCCATAGCGGAGTCTCCTCCTCTGTCTGTCGCCCCCCCCATAGCGGAGTCTCCTCCTCTGTCGCCCCCCCCCCATAGCGGAGTCTCCTCCTCTGTCGCCCCCCCCCCCCATAGCGGAGTCTCCTCCTCTGTCGCCCCCCCCCATAGCGGAGTCTCCTCCTTTGTCGCCCCCCCCCCATAGCAGAGTCTCCTCCTCTGTCGCCCCCCCCCCCCATAGCGGAGTCTCCTCCTCTGTTGCCCCCCCCCCCCCCCATAGCGGAGTCTCCTCCTCTGTCGCCCCCCCCCATAGCGGAGTCTCCTCCTTTGTCGCCCCCCCCCCCATAGCAGAGTCTCCTCCTCTGTCGCCCCCCCCCCCCATAGCGGAGTCTCCTCCTCTGTCGCCCCCCCCCCCCCATAGCGGAGTCTCCTCCTCTGTCGCCCCCCCCCCCCCATAGCGGAGTCTCCTCCTCTGTCGCCCCCCCCCCCCATAGCGGAGTCTCCTCCTCTGTCGCCCCCCCCCCCATAGCGGAGTCTCCTCCTCTGTCGCCCCCCCCCCATAGCGGAGTCTCCTCCTCTGTCGCCCCCCATAGCGGAGTCTCCTCCTCTGTCGCCCCCCTTAGCTGAGTCTCCTCCTCTGTCGACCCCCCATAGCTGAGTCTCCTCCTCCTCAACACCCAGCCATTCATGTCCAAGCTGCTGGTAACAAAAGTCAGTACACCCCTAAGTGAAAATCTCCAATTGGGCCCAATTAGCCATTTTCCCTCCCCTGTGTCATGTGACTCGTTCGTGTTACAAGGTCTCAGGTGTGAATGGGGAGCAGGTGTGTTAAATTTGGTGTTATCGCTCTCACTCTCTCATACTGGTCACTGGAAGTACAACATGGCACCTCATGGCAAAGAACTCTCTGAGGATCTGAAAAAAAGAATTGTTGCTCTACATAAAGATGGCCTAGGCTATAAGAAGATTGCCAAGACCCTGAAACTGATCTGCAGCACGGTGGCCAAGACCATACAGCGGTATAACAGGACAGGTTCCCCTCAGAACAGGCCTCGCCATGGACCACCAAAGAAGTTGAGGTCACGTGCTCAGCGTCATATCCAGTGGTTGTCTTTGGGAAATAGACGTATGAGTGCTGCCAGCATTGCTGCAGAGGTTGTAGGGGTGGGGGGTCAGCCTGTCAGTGCTCAGACCATACGCCGCACACTGCATCAAATTGGTCTGCATGGCTGTCATCCCAGAAGGAAGCCTCTTCTAAAGATGATGTACAAGAAAGTCCACAAACAGTTTGCTGAAGACAAGCAGACTAAGGACATGGATTACTGGAACCATGTCCTGTGGTCTGATGAGACCAAGATAAACGTATTTGGTTCAGATGGTGACAAGCGTGTGTGGGGGCAACCAGGTGAGGAGGACAAAGACAAGTGTGTCTTGTCTACAGTCAAGCATGGTGGTGGGAGTGTCATGGTCTGGGGGTACATGAGTGCTGCCGGCACTGGGGGGCTACAGATCATTGAGGGAACCATGAATGCCAACATGTACTGTGATATACTGAACCAGAGCATAATCCCCTCCCTTCAGAGACTGGACCGCAGGGCAGTATTCCAACATGATAACCACCCCAAACACACCTCCAAGACCACCACTGCCTTGCTAAAGAAGCTGAGGGTAAAGGTGATGGACTGGCCAAGCATGTCTCCAGACCTAAACCCTATTGATCATCTGTGGGACATCCTCAAACCGAAGGTGGAGGAGAATTTTAAGGATATAGGAAATGGGAATTTTAAGGTGCCAATTGAATAAATAATAAAGAAACATATACATTTTATTAGAATAACAATATTTTTAAAAAAACTACATTCAATAATTGTATAAATTTCATACAACATTGCAGCCACTTGTACTCAACATGTTTCGCTCTGAAAAAGCTTCTTCAGGAGATTTATAGTGCAGCATGAAGTTTAATACTGCAAAGAGAATATATGAACTTAACATCATTGATACCATTAAAATATTATTAGTTTTGTTACATTAGTTGTTTTTACATTTCAAAAAAATCATCACATGCAAATTGTTATCAGGCCGAGAGGAAAACCTACCAATTAATCTAAAATCAATTCTTGAGACGATCAGACAAATCTTCCAAAACCAGGGTCAAGGCATAACATTGTATCCATAGGAGAGAGAACTTCTTTCTAACTATATGAAGGAAGTATATTTATTATCATTAGATGAAATGTCACAAGTACCTGATATACACATATCCAATTTATCCAAATGTTGGGATTTACCTTTTTCATTTGGATATTTGAATCTGACCAATACATTTCCTCAGTTCAATAGAAACAAGTCAGATCTGGAATTTGTGAGAGCCAATCAGCTGTTGGATTTTCCCGAGTTTCTGGTAGCCGCCCACAAAAGAGGGAAAAGTATCCAGCAGTGGGAAATCTACTATTGTATAAATTTACTGGCTCAGAAGACTTCCAGCAAATAGTCCTACAAAGGAGAAGCAGAAAAAAATCTAATCTGTAGAATATTCTCAGAGATAATCCTTTCATGAGGCACAAGCAAGCCACAAATTCTTCAATAAGGGGCCAGACCCACAATCCACCCTCCCCCAGGAACGACAATTGTAGCCCCTCCAACTCAGAACAGTGGTCTGTTTGTCCATATTGGTCCCCATAGTAATGCAATGAAATGCTTAAATGTTTTATACTTACAAGTCTGGAAGCAAAAAAAGGGTTTTCAAGAAATAAGGAGGGAGAGAAAAGGCCAACAACCTCTCACAAATCCTCCGTCAGAAATGGTGGCAAGGCCCCATACATTTCAACTCTCCCCGTCGTCATCGGCAGGGTGCGGACATATTGATCGTGCCAGTGCGCATGCGTGAATCCAAGATGGCGGATGTGGCGTCGTGTGCACAACACCATCTTGGAAAGTCCTCTGCCCATATGACACATAGAGGACGGACCCAAATAATCCGGTCCGCCCCTCAGCGTCACAGGACGGGATGGGAAAAAACAGACAATACGGAGAACACTTTGCAATCCGATCGTCGAGATGGAAAGATTTCCCTACAAACAGGCGTTAGCTGACAACTATTAGGGCTGGAGTTTTAACAAGGATGATTGGTCAAACCCCCCTGAAAAGAAGTACTGGGGGGTCCGTATGGTTGCTGATGCCAAGACCCAGCAGCCTAAATCTGTCTTTACATATCGCTTCTAAATAGTTACATGAACTCCATACAGGAGCCAATCAGATTCATTGAAAAAAAAAAAAAGGGAGGGGGGAATTTTTGTCTCGGCCTGAAATGTAAATAAAATAAAATCAAAAGCAGTACAAGAGTCACTATGATAGGAAAAAATGCTTGAAGTAACACCAATTGTTTTCATACCTATCTAACCTAAAGAAATGTGTCTAATGGAATGAATCAAGTGAAGGGGGTCATGTGGAATCAGAGCGAAGCCACTTCTAGAAATGGCTTGTAACTGAAGGCATCATTTAATCCAGGGGGGTTTATGACTGACAGGCTGTGAATCCAGCGGGCTTCCCGCTCCAGTGACAGCCTGTCATTCTCCCCTCCTTTCATTTAATGGTAGATATTCTAGAGAAAAACATGCATTTCTTTATCGTACATCACGGGACACAGAGCACCATAATAATGACTATGTGGGTTATATGCTTACCTTTAGGTGATTGGACACTGGCAACCAATAGTAAGACGGTTCCTTCCATATAACCCCTCCTACACAGGAAGTGCCTCAGTTTTTTCGCCAATGTCTTGAAGGTGATGGTCATGGCTGTTGAAGCTCTTCAGTTTCTTCAAAGAAAATGTCCCACTGAGGACGTTATAATCGGATCCATTCGGATGGCTTACTAAGCTAAAGTGGATGTACCCGAACCTCGGCTCAAGAACGAGGTGTTGCTTGTAATGTGTCCTATATAGGCGCTGGACCCTTGTTAAAATTGGTATTCCTGGTCAATCTTGCCCAAGGAAACCATAAAGGGTGCTTTACAGGTCCAGGGGTGTGGACTCCAATATGGGGGACCCGGTCCCTGAAGGTCCTTAGAGGCGCTACCCGCCGTGATGGGGGAAGATTAGGCCTGGCAAGACAGGCCCTGCTGCTTGGGATGGTGAGTACTCCCTTTGGGGCTTTTTTGTATATATATGTATTTACCCTTGTAAAACTGCTAGTGTAACCTTGAGCCTGTGCTAGGATTACAGAAGCCGGTGTTGCGCGCATTTTTAAAAATTTTTGCGTGCGAGTGCGCCGCCGCTATCCACGTCACAGGTGCGCGTCAGGATGGTGCATGCGGTAGGCGGGTCACCGATCGCTGATGCGCGTGCTCGCTCTCGTGCTAGTGCTTTTAAGCAGGGAGCTCTGGCGTGCGCATGGAGGAAGCAGAGGAATGGTGGGCACGTGAGCCTGGTGGTCTTGGACACAGCGGTGACAGGTTTAAAACTAGTTGTAGTTTGTGGGGAGTACTCCTGTTTAGTTTCCTCGTGTGTAAGCAATGTCTTCCAAGAAACGAGGAACAGGGAACAAGGCAAGCACATGGGTAAGAGTCCCTCCACAAAAGACAGGAGATCAACCCCATACTGATGCAGCCTCAGTTTCTCCTGAAGGACCTGCGGCTTCTGACCTGGCTGAGCCATTGCACTTGTCAGGCATAGTGGCCACTACCAATGTACCTGCCTCAGCTTAAGTTACAAAGGATGATTTGGCATCTGCCTTGGCGGGTCTTGAAGGCAAGATAGCTGGCATGATTGCCTCTGTAACACGGGGGAAGGAAGCGTAATAGATCTCCCTCCCCTGAGCCTAGGCCAAGTGGTGAGTCACTAGAGCCCCAGGACTCTTATAGCCAGATGGGTCCAGGTATCCTGGAACCAGACTGGGCAGAGGATCCAGAGGAGGTGGTCATGAAGGACCAGGAGGTAGGAGAGGCTGAAGATTCCGCGGCTGAGGTCTCTGACTCTGAGGAGCCAATTTCAGCCTCCCATTCCCAGAAATTTTTTATCCAATCTCTAATGGAGATGGTACGAATTGGGTTTAAGTTACCCCCCGGTTTAGGAGTCTGCACTCTCTTGTTCCACTCTGGGATCTTTGCGACATAAAGAAATTTCCCAAGCCTTTCCCTTGCATCCGTTACTGGAGCAGGTGATTTATGTGGACTGGGAGCATCCTGACAGGATATACTTACCTCCCAAAAGGTTTTCTGTTTTGTACACTATGGAGGAAAAGTTTAGGAAGCAATGGAGCACACCTTTGGTAGACGCTGCCATATCTTCCATGGATAAAAACTTAACCTGTCCAGTGCATAATGCCCAGGTTTTCAAGGATCCGGCTGATAAAAAGCTAGAGTCCTTATTGAAGGCCGCCTCCTCGGTTGCCAGTGCAGCAGTTCAGCCTGCTATTGCAGCTGTTGGGATTTGTCAATCCCTAAAGGATCGCTTTAAGAGGATATTAAAGAGCATTCCTTGCCAGGGGGAAACTGCTGAAATATTATCAGAGATCCCTCATGCCTTGTGTTTTGCGGTAGACGCTTTAAAGGACTCAATTCAACAGATGTCTCCTTCGTTATTATCAGTTCATATGCGCCGAGTATTGTGGCTAAAGAACTGGTCTGCTGAGACGCAATGTAAAAGGCTACTTGCTGCCTTTCCATTTCATGGAGAACGCCTGTTTGGCGATGATCTGGATAAATATATCTAAAAGATCTCTGCAGGAAAGAGCGCTCTGCTTCCTATTAGAAAGAAGGGGAAGCAGCCCTCTTATAAAATTCCTAATCCCCCAGGGCCTGGTGCCTCTTCCCCTAAACGGTATCGATGGCCTCAGCCATCGAAGACCACAGGGTCAGAAAAAACCCTGGACCCAAAAGCCACCCAAGCCCAACTCCAAATCTACCTTGTGAAGGGGCGCCCCCCCGCTCCCACGGGCGGGGGGGCAGGCTTTGGCTGTTTGGGGAGGCCTGGGAGGAACTGGTTCAAGACAGATGGGTCATTTCCACTGTAAAATATGGTTACAGAATAGAGTTCCGGGAGGTTCCCCCAAACCGCTTTCTACACTCAAGGGTTCCGGCGGATCCGGAGCAAAGAAGTTGCCTACTCCTAGCTTTACACCATCTGCTGATGCAGGGGGTAATTGTAAAGGTCCCGCATGAAGAAAGATTCAAGGGGTTTTACTCAAACCTGTTCACCGTGCCGAAACCAAATGGGGAAGTAAGGCCCATTTTAGACCCCAAGGCTCTCAACTTCTTTGTAGACGTCCGATCTTTCCGCATGGAGTCAGTTCGCTCAGTAATAAGGTCCCTGAGAAAGGGAGACTATTTGGCATCCATAGACATCAAGGATGCTTACCTTCATGTGCCGTTCTTCGGTCCACACCAAAGGTTCTTACGTTTCGCTGTAGAGGGCAGTCATTTCCAGTTTGTGGCACTGCCTTTCGGTCTAGCCACGGCTCCAGGGTCTTCACAAAGGTTCTGGCCCCAGTATTGGCTTCCCTAAGATCTCAAGAAGTCTCCATAATAGGATACCTGGACGATCTACTTCTAAGGGATTGCTCTCGCCCTACACTAGTTCTAAACGTGTCGAGTACAGTGCGGGTCTTAGAACGCCTAGGTTGGGTACTAAATTGGGACAAGTCAGCTCTTTGTCCAACCCAAACCTTGGTGTATCTGGGTCCAGTCTTGGACACCCCCCAAGAAAGGGTGTTTCTTCCGCCCTTAAAGGTCGCCTCCATAGTGGAACTTGTACAGAAGGTGAAAAAAGAACTAACACCTTCTGTCTGGCTGTGCATGAGGTTATTGGGCAAGATGGTGTCATCTTTCAGCGCAGTGCCATATGCACAGTTCCACGCCAGAGTGTTCCAGAACAGTATCCTGAAAGCCTGGGACAAGTCTGCTCGAACCTTGGATCAACCAATGGTTCTTTCTCCACAGGTTCTATGGAACCTCTCTTGGTGGTTAAGAACCAGCAACTTACAAAGAGGGAAATCTTTCCCACCAGTAGCCTGGAAAGTGGTGACCACGGACACCAGTATGGTCCCAGACAGAAAAGACTCTGCCCATCAATCTACTGGAAATTCGGGCAGCTTGTCTGGCCCTGCGAATCTGGACGTCCAGATTGCGGGGTTTTCCGGTCAGAGTTCAGTCCGACAACTCCACAGTAGTGGCGTATATCAACCACGAGGGAGGTACCAGGAGTCAGGCAGCCCAAAAAGAAGTAAATCATATACTAAACTGGGCAGAAAATCATGTGCCGTTTCTGTTGGCAGTGTTTATCCCGTCATCAGGACAGAGTGGTCATGCGACCTCGTCCGGATTTTCTACCAAAAGTGGTTTCCAAATTTCATTTGAATCAGGATATCATTTTACCTTCTTTTTTTCCAAACCCTAAAACTAGGGAGGAAAGGTCGCTTCACTCACTGGATGTGGTGAGAGCGATAAAAGTTTACTTGGAAATGCCAGCTCCTTTTCGGAAAACTGACTGCTTTTTTGTCTTGCCTGAGGGTCCTAAAAAAGGACAGCCGGCAACAAGTTCTTCTATATCCAGGTGGATTGTCCAGGCGTATGGATTAAAGCGCAGGGTTCCACCCCGCGATTTAAGAGCACACTCCACTAGAGGGGTTAGTGCATCATGGGCAGTACGCCAGCAGGTGTCTATGGCTCAGGTTTGCAAAGCAGCCGTTTGGTCTTCAGTTCATACGTTCACCAGGTTCTACCAGGTGGATGTGAGGTCTCAAAAAGACTGTTTTTGGCCACAGCGTGTTGCAGGCTGCTTTATAATCTCAGATCCATTGGGTCTAGGGATGATGTGTCGTTCCCCCCCCCCCCCTCTCAGATGCATTGCTTTAGGACATCCCACATAGTCATTATTATGGTGCTCTGTGTCCCGTGATGTACGATAAAGAAAAATGGATTTTTAAAACAGTTTACCTGTAAAATCCTTTTCTTGGAGTACATCACGGGACACAGAGGTCCCTCCCCTCTTTTTCTGGGATCGTCATTGCTTGCTACAAAACTGAGGCCCTTCCTGTGTAGGAGGGGTTATATGGGAGGAACCGTCTTACTATTGGTTGCCAGTGTCCAATCACCTAAAGGTAAGCCTATAACCCACATAGTCATTATTATGGTGCTCTGTGTCCCGTGATGTACTCCAAGAAAAGGATTTTACAGGTAAGCTGTTTTAAAGATCCATTTTTTAGACAGATTCAATTTGTGGAATAGACCCTTATATCTACTAATGAGTGTTTCCATCTTTGATTTGGAAACTAAGGAAACCTGATCACAAATGCGGTGAAAAAAATGGCCTTTTTTGTCTTTCCCACATAAAATGCTCCACAGTCGCATAGCACAATATACACCACTCCTAGTGACTGATAATTGGCCGAGAATTTGGGTTTGAATACATGTCCATTGGGTAATGTGAGTTCCTGGGCTTCATAAATCTGCAAAAGTTACATTTCCCACAGTGAAATGTTCCCTTTGGTTTGTTCTTTATTGATTTAGATTGATAATGGCTGTAAACCAAACCATCCCTCACTGACCTCGATCTTCTAAAGGTTATCTCAGGGTAACTTTTAAGATAGGAAAATTGGTGACTCGCGCTAGATAAATTAGTGTGTGTGTGGCTGAAGGGTGCCACGACCTTAAGAAAATCCAAAATGCAACAAATATATATAAATGTGTTAGTGTAGCACACTATACAAAATTGGGGGAATACACAGGCCCCCCTGGTGGGTACATATACAATCTATGCAATAATATATCACAATTAGTGCAAAGAATATTTAAAAAATGAGTCCGTGTAGAATATATACAAAATTAAAAATGTAAATGTGAAATATTAAAGAAATAGTCCATATGAAAAAACACCCAAAAAAATGTGATTGACAATCCTGGGTTATTCAATTGTGTGGAATCCTAGGTGTGTGGGTCCACCACCATAAATAAAGAGCCTGGCCGCTTACCAGAACCCCATGACCCCCCGTTACAGAGGGTCTAAATGGGCTGTGAGATCCTGCTAATCCGGAACTCCCAGGAGTGAAGATGGAGGCTGGAAAGGGACTTGGTGGAGATGGATGGGTCCACAGGGAAGGACTCAGCCCTCAGCAGAGTGTTGTCATCATAAGGAGAAAAGGAGGGCTCCCATAGTGTAAAATCAAACGGTATTTATTTAAAAGAGAAATAGTAAACACTCACATGTAGATTAGGAAATAGCATCATCAGTAGAAGAACAGTCTGTGGCACCGGCCGGATGACCACAGATAGCCCGTCCTGCTGGATGTACAGCGACAGTGGGAGGTGACGCGATGATACCGCTCAGCCTCTGTTTAACTTTTAAGATACTTTGATACTGTCTCATCGGCCATTAAAAGATACCAATATTTTTTCGTTATTTCACAAATTTGGTTATGTTGACCTGAGAAGCGGGTAATCTTACCCCCACCTCAGATTTCTTTGATTTTTTTTACTATGGATCAGATGCAGCCTGTTTTTTTGATTTTTAGAAAATTCTCGGCCAATTGTCAGTCAATAGGAGTGGTGTATATTATGCTATGCGACTGTGGAACATTTTATGTGGGAAAGACAAAAAGGCCATTTCTTTATCGTACATCACGGGACACAGAGCCACAGTAATTATTGTATGGGTTATATAGGCCACCTTCAGGTGATGGACACTGGCACACCCTAGACAGGAAGTGTAGCTCCCTATATAACCCCTCTCCTTACCGGGAGTACCTCAGCTTTTTTCACCAGTGTCTAAGGTGTTGGTCACGAGTGAAGATGTGCTGTGCTGAGCTCCACTGGAGTAATCCTTGCTGAGGCTAGCCATGCAGCCGGATCCATTCAAGGTGTTTTTTAGGCCAAACTGAATGGCACCCAAGCTTCGTGGTGGAAGAAACGGGGTTTTGCCTGTAAGGCTTCTCTTTTTAGAGAGCTGGACCCCTGGATCCAGTGCTTTGGTTTTTTTAGCCATATAGTTTCCTGGCAGGGTGCTATACGGGTCCAAGGGTGTGGAATCCCCAATAAAAAGGGGCCCCGGTCCTTAAAGGTTTTTTAAAAAAGCCCACCGTGAGAGGTGAAGATTGGGTCTGTCTGGTTACCACAGAACCCTGCAGTAGAATAAGGTAAGTGGAGATTCCTAAGAAATTTTTGAATTCTTATGAGTTTTCTCCTTTAAGTAAATGTTGTCATGCCTAAAATTGCCACCGGGGACTGTCAAGAGCACGTACCTGTTCCATGCTCGTCAGCTTCGCTCTGTGTCATTACAAGCTGCACGCTTCCTCCAGTCCCAAGCCTCAGGTAAGATGTTGAAAGGGGGGGGTTTTCTTTTCAAACATCCCCCCCCCACCTGGACAGAAGTTTCTCTTTTCTCTCCAGGAGGCAGAGGGAGCACTGAACAGTCGGCGGTATGTCGTGCCACTCCCGCTTCCACCGACATAGCACGGCGGTTCTCCTTCCATTGGCTCTCCTCCACCCCACCCTCTCTCCACATACCGTTCAGGTCGGATCAGAGGCCCGCTCACGCGGGAATCCATCTTTTTTTGAAAAGAGTGGGGGGAGGGACAGTGGGAAGTCAGAGGTAGGGGGCGGGGCTTAGCGCATCGTTGATGTGCCTCAATGTCCACAACGCGGGGCTGTGTAAGCTATAAGTGCAACTTTTGCAGTTGCATTCAGCTGACGGAGGGACACAGAGCAGACGGGGGCATGTGAGTGTTGGTGACACAGGCTTTCCCAAGGCACGTTTACGTCGCATCAGGCTGAGCATTATTAGCAGCGGCAGTTGCTGGACTACTTTGCTCAGCAGTGGGCGCGTTTTTGGCAGTACCTCTGTATTTGTGCTTTGCACTATGGTCAGAAGGGGAGGTACAAATACCCCAAAAAACAAGGGCTCAAAGGGATCTCCCTGGGGCTCTGAGGACCCTCCCTCTGCAACACCTTCCCCCCCTGAAAGGCCTAGGGGAGGCTGGTCAGAGTGAGCCATTGGGGTTGTCAGGGGTTGCAAAGGCTTCCGACATTTCAGCCCCTGTCTATATTACTGAGGAGGTTTTCTCCTCAGCCATGATGGGAAGAAAGGTTAGCGGCTTTAATCGCATCTTCACAGAGTGGGAGAAAACGCATTAGGTCCCCTTCTACCACCCAGGACCCTCAAAGAGAGGAACAGTGGGAGGGGGAAGATGAATCCACCTCAGGGGACCATGAAGAGGCTGATGACTCCTCTTCCGAGGGATCAAGTGGGGAAGGACCTTCTTCAGCTTCACAAGCTGAGAAATTGCTGGTGCATTCTCTTACTGAAATGGTCCGCTCCACATTTAAGCTACCCTTAACTGAGTCGGCTGAAAAGCCCACTTCTTGTTTGGGTTCACTAAAGCCTCCTTTCCTGTCCATTCATTACTGGAAAAGCTTATGTGTTCTGAGTGGGATCACCCAGATAAGCATTTTTTCCTCCTAAAAAGTTCTCAACACTTTATCCTTTGGAGGAAAAATTTACAAAGATGTGGAGTATACCAGCAATTGATGCTGCTATATCCTCTGTGAATAAAAGTTTGACTTGTCTGGTTGACAACACACAAATGCTTAGGGATCCAACCGATAAAAAAAATTTGAATTCCTGTTAAAAAAAACATTTTTTTCTTTGGCAGGTTCAGTGGCTCAACCTGCAGTGGCGGCAATTGGGGTTTGTCAATCCTTGAGAGACCACTTGAAACAGGTGCTCAAGGTTTTCCCTGAACAGCAGACCCAGGATTTGGCTGAGCTGCCAGCGGCTTTGTGTTTTGCAAGTGACCCGCTCAGAGATTCTATTCTTCAGACCTCTCGCCTTATGCTTGGGTTGGTACATATGCGTAGAATCTTATGGTTGAAAAGTTGGTCAGCTGAAGTGCCATGCAAAAAACTCCTGAATGGTTTTCCTTTCCGCGGTGAAAGGCTGTTTGGGGATGATTGGGACAAATATATCCAAAAGATATCAAGTGGGAAAAGTACCCTTTTGCCAGTTAGGTAAAGGAGTAAATGTCCCTCATTTAAACAAGCTCCTTCTCCATGGCCAGGGGCTTCAGCCTCCAGGCAGTCACGACGGCCTCCACCGCCAGGTTCAAGAGTTAAACCTCAGGGTCAACCCCAGGGACAAATGTCCTGGGGGAGGAAACCTACAAGACAGAATACTAAAGCCTCTTTATGAAGGGGCGCCCCCGCTCGCTTGAGTGGGGGGAAGGCTTCTGTAGTTCTCAAGGGTCTGGCAGGAAGAGTTTCGAGACAGATGGGTGGTCTCCACAATAGATCTAGGTTACAAACTAGAGTTCCGGAAATTCCCGTCTGCTTGTTTCCTCAGGTCAAACGTCCCCAAAGATCCAGAGAAAAATAAGTCTCGCTTTCAAGCATTAGACCGACTTGTTTCAAAGTGATCATGGCGGTCCCCATAAAAGAGCAGGGGTTGGGGTTTTATTTAAACCTTTTCACGGTGCCAAAACCAAATAGGGATGTCAGACCCATTCTAGATCTCAAGGATCTAAACTGATTCCTGAATATTTGCTCTTTTCGCATGGAATCAATCCGATCTGTTGTCTCCATCCTTCAAAGAGGAGAACTTCTGGTGTCAATGGACATCAAGGATGCATACCTGCATGTGCCTATTTCCCCTGCTCACCAGAAATATCTGCGTTTTGAAGTAGAAAAACTCCAGAAAGAATGGTAACCCACAGAGTTGGTCTCCGGAGTCTATTTAGGCCTTTGAAAGTCTCAAGGCTGCCTTTAATTCTGCTCCTATGTTGGCACATCTTGATCCTACGTTGCCTTTTATCCTTGAGGTTGATGCTTCTGAGACTGCAGTTGGCGCCCTTCTGTCTCAACGTGCTACCTCCTGAGAGTGCTATGCATCCTTGTGGCTACTTTTCCAAGAAATTGTCACCTGCGGAGTGCAATTACGAGATTGGTGACAGAGAGCTGTTGGCGATCATTTTAGCCCTGAAAGAATGGAGACATCTCCTCGAAGG
This sequence comes from Aquarana catesbeiana, assembly GCA_037953035.1. Taxonomy (NCBI): domain Eukaryota; kingdom Metazoa; phylum Chordata; class Amphibia; order Anura; family Ranidae; genus Aquarana; species Aquarana catesbeiana. The sequence goes on along the minus strand of JBBHAA010002898.1, from coordinate 3,810 downwards.
TACCACTGTGCCGGTTCTCATTCTTACTGACCATAAGAATCTCACATTCTTGTCTGAGGCTAAATGCCTCTCTCCCAGAAGGGCTCTTTTCTTGTCAAGTTTCAATGACATTGTCTCATTCTTACCCGGTACTAAGAATGAAAGGGCTGATGCCTTGTCACGACAATTTTCCTCCACTTTCAAGTTGGAGTTGGTTCCGGTTCCTATGATTCCTCCTGATCGTATTCTGGCTACGGTTCGCACCATTCTCCTTTGGGTGACAAAATTCTTGCTGCTCAGGTCGATGCTCCTCCTGAGAAACCTTGTGACCGCTGCTTCGTCCCAGAGTCTCCTTAATGCCGTGCTCCAGACTTACCATTTTCCCAAGGCTGCTGGCCACCCTGGGAAGAATCAGCTCATTTGGGCCATTTCCCAACAATTCTGGTGGCCTAGTCTACATGCTGATGTAACTGCCTTTGTAGCTGCCAGTTGCGTGTGTGCTCAGAGTAAAACTCCACAACCCCTTCCAGTGGGCCTCCTGCAACCCATACCCAATGGAGAGAGGCCCTGAACCCACCTGTCTATGGATTTCATTGTGGAGTTGCTCAACTCCCAAGGCAACACGGTTATCCTTATGGTGGTTGACCGGTTCCCAGAGATGTGTCATTGTATTCCACTTAAAAAGTTGCCCACTTCTAAGGAACTGGCTTCCATTTTTGCTCGGGAGATCTTTCGCTTACATGCCTGCTCTAGAGGAGCATCTCCATGGTCTTCGTTCCACTTGGGCACAAGTCCAGGAGGCTTTGCGTCATGCTAATGATAGGTACAGACTCCATGCTGACCGCAGACACCTGCCTGCACCTTCCTACTAGGTTGGGGACAGGGTCTGGCTGTCATCTTGCAACCTCCGACTTCGTGTTCCCTCACTGAAGTTCGCACCTCGGTTTATTGGGCCTCTCCGTATCCTTTGCAGGATTAACCTAGTGGCTTACGCGTTGGCCCTTGCTCCTAGTATGCGCATCTCTAATGTGTTTCATGTCTCCTTATTGAAACCGTTGGTCTGCAACCGCTTTACGACCTCGGTGCCACGTCCTCGCACTATACAGGTTGAGAACCATGAGGAGTATGAGGTACAATCCATTGTTAACTCCTGTAGGTTCCGTGGATGCATACAGTACCTGGTGCATTGGAAGGGGTAGGGTCCGGAGGAACGCTCCTGAGTCTCATCCTCGGATGTACATGCCCCTGTCGTCCTCTGTGATTTCCATAGACTTTTTCCCCTCAAGCCCGGTGGTCCTTTGAGGGGGAGGGGTCATTGAGGAGGGGGGTACTGTCAGGGCTGGCTCAGCCCTTCCTTCTCTGAGCTGGCCGCTCAGCTGTCGGCTAATTGCCATCTCTCTTCTCTCTCCACATTTAACCAGCTGTTGTGGATCTGCTCGTCAGTCCTGCCTACTTAAAGACGTCCAGCTCACTTCATTCCTGCCTTCGCCTTGGTCACATCACAAGAAACCATCTCCTGCGTTCCTGTTTAAAGACTGGCTTTGCTGACATCCCTTCTGGATCCTTATCCTGCTTGCTGTTCCTCCACTTGGATCCCTGACTTCTGGCCTGGCTGATTACCCGATCTGGTTACTGAACTCTGGCTTGGCTGACTACCTGATCCGGTTACTGGATCCGACTCTGGCTATGCTTTGACTACACTTTATTTACCTTTTTATTTTTATTAATAAACAAGTGTGATTTAATTGTACTTCGGTCTGATTCATGGTTTCTGAAAGTGAGAGCAGTTAAAATCTATTTGGAAGCGACTGCTCAGATTCGAAAAACGGATGTTTTGTTTGTGTTGCCTGAAGGTCCTAGGAAAGGACAGGCAGCGTCGAAATCTACTATTGCTAAGTGGATTTGGCAAGTAATTATTCAAGCTTGTGGTTTGAAGAAGAAAGTTCCTCCTTTTCATGTTAAAACACATTCCACCAGGGCTGTTAGCGCTTCTTGGGCAGTGCATCACCAAGCCTCCATAGCTCAAATCTGCAAGGCTGCACTTTGGTCTTCATTCCATACATTCACCAGATTTTATCAGGTGGATGTAAGGAGGCATGAGGATATCGCCTTTGGACGCAGTGTGCTGCAGGCAGCAGTATAGGTCCTCTGGTCTGATTGCACCCTTCTTTTTAACCCAGACAGTAATTACTATGGTCCTCTGTGTCCCGTGATGTACTCCAAGAAAAGGATTTTAAAGGTAAGCTGTTATAAAAATCCTATTTTTTTTTTCACCGCATTTGTGATCAGGTTTCCTTAGTTTCCAAGTCAAAGATGGAAATACCCATTAGTAGATATAAGGGCCTATTCCACAAATTGAATCTGTCTCAAATGCATTGTTTTGCTCTAGAATATCTACCATCAAATCAAAGGAGGGGAGAATGACAGGCTGTCACTGGAGCGGGAAGCCCGCTGGATTCACAGCCTGTCAGTCATAAACCCCCCTGGATTAAATGATGCCTTCAGTTACAAGCCATTTCTAGAAGTGGCTTCGCTCTGATTCCACATGACCCCCTTCACTTGATTCATTCCATTAGACACATTTCTTTAGGTTAGATAGGTATGAAAACAATTGGTGTTACTTCAAGCATTTTTTCCTATCATAGTGACTCTTGTACTGCTTTTGATTTTATTTTATTTACATTTCAGGCCGAGACAAAAATTCCCCCCTCCCTTTTTTTTTTTTTTCAATGAATCTGATTGGCTCCTGTATGGAGTTCATGTAACTATTTAGAAGCGATATGTAAAGACAGATTTAGGCTGCTGGGTCTTGGCATCAGCAACCATACGGACCCCCCAGTACTTCTTTTCAGGGGGGTTTGACCAATCATCCTTGTTAAAACTCCAGCCCTAATAGTTGTCAGCTAACGCCTGTTTGTGGGGAAATCTTTCCATCTCGACGATCGGATTGCAAAGTGTTCTCCGTATTGTCTGTTTTTTCCCATCCCGTCCTGTGACGCTGAGGGGCGGACCGGATTATTTGGGTCCGTCCTCTATGTGTCATATGGGCAGAGGACTTTCCAAGATGGTGTTGTGCACACGACGCCACATCCGCCATCTTGGATTCACGCATGCGCACTGGCACGATCAATATGTCCGCACCCTGCCGATGACGACGGGGAGAGTTGAAATGTATGGGGCCTTGCCACCATTTCTGACGGAGGATTTGTGAGAGGTTGTTGGCCTTTTCTCTCCCTCCTTATTTCTTGAAAACCCTTTTTTTGCTTCCAGACTTGTAAGTATAAAACATTTAAGCATTTCATTGCATTACTATGGGGACCAATATGGACAAACAGACCACTGTTCTGAGTTGGAGGGGCTACAATTGTCGTTCCTGGGGGAGGGTGGATTGTGGGTCTGGCCCCTTATTGAAGAATTTGTGGCTTGCTTGTGCCTCATGAAAGGATTATCTCTGAGAATATTCTACAGATTAGATTTTTTTCTGCTTCTCCTTTGTAGGACTATTTGCTGGAAGTCTTCTGAGCCAGTAAATTTATACAATAGTAGATTTCCCACTGCTGGATACTTTTCCCTCTTTTGTGGGCGGCTACCAGAAACTCGGGAAAATCCAACAGCTGATTGGCTCTCACAAATTCCAGATCTGACTTGTTTCTATTGAACTGAGGAAATGTATTGGTCAGATTCAAATATCCAAATGAAAAAGGTAAATCCCAACATTTGGATAAATTGGATATGTGTATATCAGGTACTTGTGACATTTCATCTAATGATAATAAATATACTTCCTTCGTATAGTTAGAAAGAAGTTCTCTCTCCTATGGATACAATGTT